>JAAGKR010009001.1:0-28467 GCA_011419295.1 Clarias macrocephalus | reverse complement strand
TATTATTATTATTATTATTATTATTATTGCTATTGTTGTTTGTTTGTTTAATTTCAAAGATTCAAGGTTTTTTATTTGTCAGCCACACACAGGAATTGGAATAATCGTTTCTCTTCTCTCTTATCATGTGTTTATATTTGTTTTACATTTGCCATATGGAAAGATGGTGTAAAAAAATAAAATAAAATCAGCAGTCTGTGCATTATAAAACAGTATGAAGGTCACAGCGGTACAGTATACAGTACTTGCAATGAATAGATGTAAATAAAGAAATTATGTCTCCATTGGTGAAACGGAAGGGTGTCCCTTTCTAAATGGGGTAATTTTGTCAAGGGAAGTTCCCTTATCCGAGGTTCCCTGCATAGGGAGGAGGGAGCAGTATTTAAAGCACACTGCTAAACAAAATCTTGTAAACTCTTGCTGCTCCTTCATCTTGATATCACTATTAGATTATCCTTTGCCAGCGTCCTGACTATTGCCTGTCCTGATTTCATTGCAATATTAAATTACCCGATAAATAAACCTCTCTTTGGGGTTTAGCTTACAGATATGCTGTAGACAAAAAAACAAATGTTTACATGTCTATGTCATTGTTTAAAATTAGATCTGAAATTAAAAACACAAGCTAAAAATTCTACAGATATGGCTAATATTACTACCAATAATAATAATAATAATAATAATAATTAGCACCTGTGCTCGTGGGGGAATTGATTTCGTGGCGAATGCTCCTCCCGAATTGGCTGAAAGCCCTGGTCGTCTCGCGCTGTGGCTCCAAGATGTCACGATATTTGGACACCATTAGGACAGAGATGAAGTAGACCACAGCCAGGGCCAGGAACTGCGCCTGCTTCCCGTCATCCTACAAAACACATCACAACAGATCATCCAAAGCCTGTCGAGAAGCTGTATTTAATGTTTTTTTTTTATTTATTATTGCTATGTTATTGCCATTTTATTGTCATTTCTTATGCTGTGACGCACTTTGGTTCAACTTAGGTTGCTGTAAGGTGCTATATAAATAAATGTTGATTGATTTATTAATGTTAATACACAACTTTATGTGGGTCTCATAGACAGTAAAGGTATTATCTGTAAAATCTAGAGATGAGCTGTGTCTTCAGTGCCAGTGATAAATATTGTATGCTGTCTTTTTCCCATAAAATCCATTTTAAAGGTTTTTAACTTTACTGACCATTTAATAATAAACATTTCTAGATTTACTTAAATGTTTTTATTTATTCATTTAAAGTATTTATTTATTTATTTTTCCATTCATACCAAAATACTGACTTTTATTCTGTTTATTCTTTTATATATCTGTTCGGTACCTTCTGGGAAATATTCCCTTCATACCTCCAACATGTATTTTTTGCAGAGATGATTTTGACTGCATTGTAATAATAATAAAAAAAAAATTAAAGATAATGATTTATAAGATGCACGTTTTCTAAGAGACGTGGATGCTTAAGGTTTCAGCCCAGTGACACGGAATGTACGTGGGGAAAGCAGAAAGTTTTAGGTATTATTGCAATAATTTAATTGCATTAAGCAATCATTTTGAACTTGTATGTTCACTTCCTCCAACTTTTTCATTTGAACAGTTTTTAGATCCTCTCAGTTGCCTTGCTGCAAATATCCCTTATAAATCTTCCAGCCTGCTTGCGCAGTCTTAGACCATTTTTATTGACAGATTTGTTCAAATTCTGACTGAGGTGCGTCTATTTTCAAATCAGGTCTGGAAACTGAGACAGTCATGGGAAATAAAGTTATTCCTTTTCTGATTGACTTTTGCATTGTTCTGTTCTCTTGCTATTATAACTGTTAAAATATCCCGTTTTGCAATCTTTTGCACTAAATTAAACATCAAACTAGCAGAGTGAATAGTTATTAAATAGGGACATTAATTTGTGATTTACAGCAGATATTTATAGGGAAAGTCTTTGAGCAAGCCTATAAATCTCTCTACTTTCTTACAGAAAGGCTCATGCTGTTTAAAACAGGCACACGCTTTATCAGAAAACATTTTCACCGTATCTCCGACACCATGACAACTTACGACATCTCGGAAAACGACGGCACGCAGGCGGTTGATGTCCACATCCTGCAGGAGACGATCTGGGTCCTTAATGGGAGAAATGTTGCTGGGGAAATTCTCTAGGGAAGTCTAAGATAAATGCAGAAGAATACAGTATATGTGAGTCAACACACTTCATGTCAGTACAGTGACAGTGCAGTAATCAGTGTCACATCTTATGTCATTTCTTAGAAAAAAAAAAAAATATATATATATATATATATATATATATATATATATAAGAAGTTTAGAAAGAAAGTAACTTAGTTTCCGGACACCTGTCCATATCACCCATACAGTAGGTGCCTTTTGCTCCAGGGATTTGTGTTCATTCACCCACAAGGGCATTAGTGAGAGCAGCATTTATGTTTGAAGGAGTACAGTGTGATTCAGCTCAGCTTTGGTTACAGTTGAAAAAAGAACAACATATGGGACTGATGGTCAGGTGGCCAAATACTTTTGGGCGTATATGAGTAGTATAGTAGTAGTAGTAGTTGTTGAAGTACTAATAATATTAGTAATATTACTAAGAAATAAAAATAAAGGACTAGACAAAAATAGATTAGAACAGCGAAGAATTCAATTAAATGAATTAGCAACAAAAATATAATAAAAATTACTATGAGGATATACACAGATAAGGTTCCCCTTTTGCTGCCTGGGCAGCTCTGGCCCTCTCCGGCCTGGCTCCACATGACCTCTGGGGTTGTGTTTTGGTGTCTGGCACTAGGGCGTTCACAGCGGATCTTTTTTTTGCGTGCTGTGCATTGTGGGGAGGGGCGTGGCTCGGACTTGCTGGTCCGGTGTATCGCATGGATGCTCGATCGGATTGGGATCTGGGGAGTTTGAAGGTTGGGTTGGTGGTACAGTATGTGCATGGTGCGCCGTAAATCACCAGGGGTTCTGGTGCCTTTCTATCAGTGCCAGCATGGACTTTTTTTAGGAAGTTGTGTGTTGTGAAAATGGCTTTTCTGTAAGATCAGACTGGACCGACTAGTCTTTGCTCCCCACAGGCCCTGGGTGATGAGCCTTGGGGGCCCATGATCCTGTCACCAGTTTACTAGAGTATAATTGAAATTAAAAAATGAATTGTGTTAATTGAATGGGTCGTTAATCTTAATCAGTTAATGCTGATCGGTGTATAAGAACAGAAATTACTATAAGAACAAAACAGAATAGAACAGAATAGAATAGAATAGAAATTACTCTAAGAATACAAGAGAAATAAATGTAATGCAATTATGTAGCAATGAAAAGAATCACTATAGAACAGAATAAATACGACATTAATACAATAATCATTTTATAGCTATACAAATGCTACAGCAATAGAATAGAATAGAATCGAGTAACAAGGCAGATGATAAGTAACAACAGATACTATGGAATAAATGCTATGGCAAAGACTAATACAATATGTAATAGTAATAAATAAATATATAACGAAGCAGAATAGAAGCCACTATAGGAATAGAATAGACTGGAGTAGCAGTATGAAGAAATAGATTGATTACTCCATATCATAAGGCTATGTCTTCCTTATCATCATTTTTATTGCTCTGTTCTGCTCTATGTTTATAACACTGATATAAATTGTCATAAATATAGAACAGAACTAAAAATTATGACAATGATAAGGAGTAAAGTAAGTGATAAAGAATAAAGTGGCTGCAGTAAGGATGGAGTAGAGAATAAAGATTAACAGATTAAAGTGGTAATAAAAAGAAACAGGGTAGGATAAATAATAAAGTAAATTCCATAGTAACGCTAGAGCTATTTAAATGCTATATGAGTAAAATGTACTGGAATTAAAAACAATAATAGAGTGATTAGGAATATAATAAGAAAGAACAGAATAGTTGTTGCTTTGACAAACTCGTAATACTATAACATTGACGTGGAATTGAATAGAAGAGAATTGAAGGTACTATTGCTGATAAAAATGAACAAAACTTAAATCTGTCGAAAAAGAAAAGCTGATAGTCAGTAAGGAGAGAAAGAGAGAGAGAGAGAAAGAGAGAGAGAGAGAGAGAGAGAGAGGACACCTTGCTGCAGCTCTGCATGCTCTCCTGAGCCTTCAAACTGGACACAAAGGACTTGATTCCCCTGTCCCTGTGACGCTGTCTGCACTCTAAACAACTCCTCACAGCAACACAACACACTGAGAGAGAGAGAGAGAGAGAGAGATTTATACATCCTGCTATACATGACTGTTACATCAGTTTTATAGTCTATGATATTACACTGCAGATAAACTTGTAAAAACCTCAAGAATTCTCAGTCAAGCCAATACTCTAAGGATACTAAAGACACTGATTGAGAGACAAAGGAGGAAAGACAAAGAGTGAGAGAGTGCATGATGAATGTAGTCTGACAATGAACAAAATAAGAATAGAAAACTAACATGCAGACACTGAATCATGAATAAAACATTACATAACTCATCATACTGGAAACAAAACAGATAGAAATGATGCTGATTTTCTTTAAAGTGTCAAAAAAAACAAAAGAAAAAACAAAAAAACAAGAGTGCTGAGTATACCACTCCAAACTCTCTCTCTCTCTCTCTCTCTCTACTGTATGTCTCTCTATTTATCTGACACACACACAGACAGACAGTGACAGACCGAGTCGGAGACACTGGCGCATCAGTCCTCCTGAGGACATGTTTTTCTCTGCCTCGATCTCACTGAAGTTGAGCGAGCTGCCGAACACCAGCACGTCCACCATGGACATGAGGCGTGTCAGGAAGGTCACGGCTGTCTCTGAGGACATCCCCTGGGTCGCCTCGATCCCTTCCATCTCCGTCTGGTTAATACACGCACACACACAAACACAAGAACATATACTGTATAAAGCAATGTAAATTTTTTAGAACAACTACAAAAAAAAAAACAAAAAAAAAAACAATAAGCGTAGGAGGAATGTGACTGAGCTCTCAGAATGTCAAAGTAAAACAGAAGAAGAAACCATATAATCATATAATGCTCGTAGGAAGTGTCCGTATCACCAAATTCACTGATTGGAGGTAAAACACAGCGCCAAGATTTGGGTTCAATCTTTATGGTCACATAATAAAAGTAAAAATAAATGAATAAACAATAAAGAATTCAGCTTTTGATTGTCACTCTTCTCTCATTTCTTGCCACGGAAATACCATCTGTGTTCGAGCAGGAACAGGATTAGAGATACGCCAGTGTTGTACGCTACAGATCTCATCACGGTTGAGACTGGGTAATGAAAATAACACTTCAGAATGAACACTCAGGAGGGTCTAGCAACACACTGAACACCCGCTCTGGACATGCTATAGGAACACACTTTGGCTGGCTACTGATTGTGCCCAGAACACTTGACCTCACCATCAACTGCGTGCTAAATTTGTAAGTGACTTCACTGCCGGAATATTAAACATTTCTCTCTCTCCGTTCTTTTCTGCGCTGCTTGAGAGAGCAAGGAAACCAGGAAACCCCCCCCAAAAAAAAAAAATCACTGCACACACCGAACACAATCTGTTTGTAAACCCGTAATACCAGGCATCGGGCAGTTTCTTGACCTGGATCACCTGCGATCTGCTGAGAAAACATCAATATACTCGTTGCAAACCTGTTACACCCTCAAGAATCTTACTGTCTCGTATATTACCGAGCGTAAACCATTTACATATCTGACATACTCTACATTTCTGTTTACATTACACATACTACAGTATATCTTAAACTGTTGTTGTATACTGTGCATTGGACAAACATGTTGGCACAAACAGCTTTTGATCCTATGTGATGTACTTTACTGTTACCATGATGCACACACACTCTTTATGTATATTGTTGATCTTATAATATGCTCTGTATGTTGTTGTATTGATTTAATCTGTACAGTGTGTATTGTCAATATGTTTAATATGGTGTTATGTATGACTGTACTCTCTACATGAGATTCAACAAATGTCTAAAGCAAATTCCTTATGTGTGGGTGTGGTAACATACTTGGACAATAAATCTGAGTCTGACCCTATCTGCGAAAATTATATATATATATATATATAGGCGGCACGGTGGTGTAGTGGTTAGTACTGTCGCCTTGCACCTCCAGGGTCCGTGTTCGATTCCCGTCTCTGTGTGCATGGAGTTTGCATGTTCTCCCCCGTGCTTGGTGGGTTTCCTCCGGGTACTCCGGTTTTCTTCCCACAGTCCAAAGACATGCGGGTTAGGTTAATTGGCGTTACCAAAAATTGGCCGTAGTGTGTGAATGAGTGTGTGAGTGTGTGTATATATGTGTGTGTGCCCTGCGATGGACTGGGACCCTGTCCAGCATGTGCCCTAAGTGTCCTGGGATAGGCTCCAAGCCCCCGTGACCCTGAATACAGGATTAAGCGGTATAGATGATGAGTGAGTGAGTGATATATAATATAATATAATATAATATAATATAATATAATATAATATAATATAAACACACTACCACTCAAAAGTTTCTTTATTTTTATTTCTTTCTACACTATAAAACAATACTGAATGTGTTTATACAAAATATACAATAATCTCATTTGAACAGTTGATATTGAGATGTATATCTGCTACTTCTGCTCTGTAAAGCTTCATAACGGCGCTAATCTGAGGTGCTGGTTGTTCATTGGTGATTTCTGAGGCTGGTGACTCTAAATGAACGTCTCCTCTACAGCAGAGGTCAGTTTTGGTCTGGCTTTCCTGGGAAGGTCTTCATGAGAGACAGTTTCATCATGATGACTGATGGGTTTTGCAAATGCACTTGACACAATACTGTTCTTGGAAGGACTGTTCCAGAACAGCGGACCTTCATGTCTTAAAATAATAACTCTCTCATACCACATTGTTGTAGAACGGAGGAAATAAATCACTAAACAAAAAATAAAATTGCAAGTGATCCCAAATTTTTGAGCAGTAGTGTGTACACACACACACACACACGCACACACACACACACACACACACACACACACACACACACACACACACACACACACACCTTGTTTAAGATAAGAAGCATAAATTAAAGATACAGTAGAACGGTACAGTTAACTGTGAGGATGGAAAATAGTTTCGATGGCTCATTGTTTAATAAATACGAAATAATTTTCTCACCTTATTTTAGGATAGTTTTAGACAAAAATAAAACATTAATAATAATCTCACATCCTCCAGGAAGCTCAACGTAGAGATTTTTATTTTTAAATTATATCATAATACATCATTATAATGTTCATTCTTTTTTTATTATGTGATAAACATTTTGTGATTAGCATATTCTACTTTTCTATAAAGTTTATAAGGTATACACCACTCCTGTTTGTTTGTTTGTTTGTTTTAAATTTAATTGGACTTGCTTTTAATCATAACCCAACTCAACTTATGAGCTTGCTTGGTCATAAATTTATTCCAAAAGCGAGCAGAATGCTGAGTAATATTTTTATTAAGATATATGCAGAATTCAGTGGAAGCGTAGGAAGAAAAACAAATCTAGTATTCTAATGTGAGTATTCTAATTATATTAAATAAATGACTGAAAAAATTCGAGTGTAACAGAAAATGTTGAAAAGATGGTGGAGACAATCATCCTACAACGTATAGTTATGTGGCGCTTACCTTAGTATTCTGTACGGCCGAGAAGTGCGAAAAGAAAAAAAGAAAAACAACAAACACAAAATTACCAGAGTGACACATTAAGAACGTAAGTATAACCTTTACTAAAATGAGTAGGAAGAGAGTGTAAGGGCTGTAACACTGCCTGAAAGGCACAAGATGGAGCCAGAGGCACTTACAGACGGGGACGTGGCAGCCGAGAGCAGAGGAAGGATCCCTCCGCAGGCGATGATGATGTTGTCCACCATCTGTGAGATGAGGTGAATAGTGTTGTGCACAAATATGATGTTCTCGTTGCTGTTCACAAAGTCCATGACTGACTTGGTTGAGTGGCTGAAACAGAGAATAAGAGATAATAATAATAATAATAATAATAATAATAATAATAATAATAAATGATCAAGTTGCACATTATATATTATAAGCCTATATATTATATTACCTCCTCCACACGTGCAGGTCGGCCTCGAGAGCGAAGAGCAGGTCAGTGAGTAAGCGCTGGTGCATCGGCGACCATTTGAACTCGGGGATACGGAACATGGTGGTGCGAGGACCCGGGCTGAACTGATGCCGCTGATCCTCACCCATAGGCATGGCCCTGAAGCCTAGGTCCACCCTCATGTCCCTGTCCATCAGTCCACCTGCTCTGCCATGGACATCCTAGAGACACACAGGGATTCCTCAAACATGTACACGGAGAAATCTTTACACACGGATCAGCCATAACATTAAGACCACCTGAGTAATATTGAGCAGGGCCCCGCCTTTTGCGACCAAAAACAGTGTCTTCTTACACCCTTTTAATTGGAAGCAGCATTGACCTTTTCAGCTACATTTGAGCTACTTCTATTCGATTGACCTTGGCCACCCATGAACCCGTGGCCGGTTCACCGGTTTTCCCACCACTTTTGGTAGGTCCTGTCCACTGCAGAGCAGGTACACCCCAAAAGGGCTGCAGTTTTGGAGATGCTTAGACCCCGTCGTCAATTTGGCCCTTGTCAAAGTTGGTCACCCATTTTTTCTGCTTCCAAACCATCACTCGCTGCTTAAAGTATATCACACCCGCTGTAATAAGAAATCGCACTGGCTGTGATAGAAGCCTGGCAGGACAGACCGTGCGTCGTGGTTTTGGTGGCAAAAAGGGAACCTACAGTCCTCAATATTAGGCTGGAGGTCGTAAGGTTATGGATGATCGCTGTGTTTGTACTGTATGTATGTTGAGTTTATAATCCCCTATCATGTCCAGACTGAATGTGTTACATGATCTCACAGATTTCAATTCAGGAAAATATCACAGACATCATTATTATTATTTATTTTCCCCCTTTCCCTCCAACATAAATGTGAAATCAGGAGGCTTTGGAAATAACAGTGAATTACTGCACGCATTTTGATCTAAGTGAATTGCTGCAATCAGGTTGATTATAGTAATCAGAAGTTTTACAACATTATAGCTGGTTTTATGGTTTCCAACATGACTGTGATAAAAATCCCATTTTACTGAAGCTGTCCTGCAAATGAGCAAACCTCTCTCTTTTTCGGCAACGTCAAACGATCGCATACCGTATATCTCCAAGATAAATTGGTATTACATAGAGCTCTTGTAACACATTATTAGTGCATGAATCTTGTACAAAGCAATACCGGAGGATTTACTCTATACTGTTTATAAGCGTTTGGTCTTATGAGATATGGATAAAATGTGTACGAAGTATATTGTTTTGTCTTGGCACGAACGCGAGAACACTGCTTTGCTGGAAGCACTTTTGTGAAATAGGAAGATATCTAGAGTACTAAAGTTAAGATATACTGTACAGTACTGTATGTACATTATCTTGTTAAGTGCATTGGATTTAATGCTTATCCAGTGATGTTCTGGAGGACTTTGTGCAATTCAAAACCATTTAAATGAAGTTAAATGGAATTTAATTTAAATGGATTTTAATTTACGCATGAAGACTATATGATAAAATCATTTTACTGTTCTTTATTTAAATGTGCAATTCTGTATTTAACACTGGTAACTGACAGTCATACGGTACAGGAGAAATACTGATCTGTCAACTTCTTATCATTACTAAGGCACATTCTCTGTTTTTATTTGTTTATTTATTTATTTAAATTTAACCCTTTAGAACGGCTTTGTTAAAAATCTCTACATAACTTATGAAGCTGTTATACAGGTCCTGTGTACACTGCAAATACATTAGTACTAGTTGGTGACGGTTTAATTAAGGGTAATATTTATAAAGCTACATGACACCTACAGTATATAAGACCCTCATAACAAGCACGATGTAACACATGTTGTATATAAGGCATATTCCAGCAGGATTCACCTTTCATAAAGACTGCTTCTGTCAATTTTCATATTTTTATTTGACACAAGCCTGTGTCGTAACACTGCTGAATTACAGTAAAATCATCTGATTGTGTAACTCGGAGTATTTCTTGTCACATAAAGTTGATGGGACATGATGTGCCAAATATTACAATTTAAGCCCTGGGAAATATATATATATTTAATATATAATGTTGTGAGAGTGGAAAAGGTCAACGGAATAAAGGCATTTGCATAAATTGTATAAACAAATGAAAAAGCTGCTGAATCAGTGGTCATGATGTTTAAGTTGTAAAATGCAGTTTTACGTAATTTTTTCACTTGACTCAGGTACTGTATTACTTCAAATTGAATTAAACAATCCTTATGCCAGCTGATGTCTGCTCACATAAGACAAAATGCCATTTCAGATCGGACACCATGAACGACGTACCCATGTGTCATGTAGCATCACAGAGCATAAAAAAAGACAAATCAACCAAACAGTTGAAAAAGCCTCACACACAGTAGTGTAGTGATGTTGTCGTACACTTCACTTGGAGTTACACGGACGCCCATTGTGTAGCAGTGTGGCGAAGCACTCACAATTCCGACTGAACTAATTTAATCTCCTGCTCCCAACACTCTCCAAACCACTCTGATAAAATGGCAACACTCGAACACAAACAATAAACTAGAAAGCTTCTATAGTATTCCATTAAACGCAACCACTAGAAGAATCTAACTGGATGCATCATGAAGCCCTAAACCTAAAGCAGTCAGATATTTGATGAAAATCATTGAGTTTTATGTACAATCCATGTAAAATCGCACAAGTAAAAATATTTGATTATGTAAAAGGAAAAAATACTGTGTATATCCCAATTTGTTGGACATGTAGAATTCTGTTCGACTCCCAATACTGCACATTTTGACAATTATTGATAACCTGAATACATACATTTCTAACATTATGAATAAATTTACCTTTTTCATTTTGTACATAACGCAATTTGTGACCATCCTTAGTACAACTGAGCCATTGTCACATGGAGCACGGTGCCAAAGCTTTAAGCATCGTACATAATCAGCTGTGTGCAGCAGTGACAAAGACAAAGGACCACTAAACCCGTCTGTCTTGGTTTGGTTTTTATAAAACAATAGCAGCTTCTGAACGTCTTCTCCTGTTCCTGTGTTTTATAAAACAATACTAGGGTAATTTCATGCGAAGCTCAATCTTTCCATAGGGAGCAAGTAGGCATGATTCAGAGAGTATCTACAGTACAGAACAGTACCAAACTATACTGATGCACTACAAATACCACAAAAATGATGAAAAAGACAGGAAAGGTCTAGAAAAGGAGTCAATAATAACTGCTGATTTAATAAGGTCATTGCTAAAAATTACTATTTCAAATGTTCCTCATTAAATTGTATTCCTTATTAAATTGTTTTAAGCATGTCCCTTATATAGCTTGTAGAGGACTGATTCAGACCCGGGACATAAAGTGAAAATGTCACACTAAAGTAACACTACACAATCTACTGTACAGTTTACAGTATGTGCTCATTCAAGTCTCTGTCATGGTGCAACTCAACTCTCAACTCAACTCATCTTTATTTGTATAGCACTTTAACAACAAAAATGCCCCAAAGTGCTTCACATAAATAATATAATAATATGATAAAATTTAATAATAATAATATAATAAAATAATATATAAAATAAAGAAGAAAATCAAAATTAAAATCACATCACATACATATCTAATCAAACACAATATATTAAATCAATATCTCGTGTTGGTTTAAACACCAGAGAAAACATTTGAGTTTTAAGATGAAACTTAAGTTTGCCTCAAGTGCAAGTGGAATGCTTTCTGTAAGTCATCTTTAAAATACAGAGAGTTTGTAGTAAACATTTATGTTCGCTCATACAGTAAGAGTTTGTCTGTTTAATGTCATATTCATAACACTGATACAATGATTGTCCGGGATAAACCCCTAGAGGGCGCCAAAGAGCCCAAAGACTTTTCCGTTTGTAGTTTTCTTAAGTTTCGTTTGTTACTTCATTTCCCAGTTTACATCTCGGTCAGGTGACGTGGGCGCTCACCTGAACCGAGTTGGTTATTAGTTTCATAATAAATAGATTGTGTTTGTTACACAAGTACTTGTTTGTTTTGCTTTCTTTATTTATCTGTAAATAAACATAATTCTCCGTAAAAATCGAGACCTCTGCATTTATGCCTCGAACACACCAACAACGTGACAATGATGTGTATTTCCAGATGTAAATGATTCTATGCATTTCGGGGATGTGTTTGTTTTTAGCTTAGACGATTCATTAAAAGTTAAATAATTTGTTTAAAAGGAATTATTCGATGATACTAAACTTGTCCACACTCTGAGACGTTTTGTTTTCCAGTACAAGTCCAAATGTCACGTCCAATATGAATTTGTGGATTTTATTAGATTTAGTTTTTTAGTTAGTGGAAGACTTACATTGCATCATGTATATATGCATATATATGTGCGAACAAAGCAACTGTGGAATTTTTACAACGTGGTATCAAAAAGTTTAGAGACTAGTTTAGTAACACGCCAACAGATGGCAGCACATAATGTTGCCAAGTCAAAAGTAAGTCGGTGTACCAAAAGACATGATGTCTTGTGTACATCAGGAGCTGTGTAACTGGTGCTATTCTGACAATATGCTTTTTTATTATGGACAGCAAGTTGGAACAAAGCGGGAAGTGAAATTCTGTGCAAATCTGCCACAGAGACGTTTGTTGTGAGTGTTTTGAGACGGTGATTTGAGTGGCACATACTGAAATAGTCACTCATTTCAGTTTATGCCTTCTGCCTACATTTCAAATCCTTTTGTCATTTTGCTGTCGATTTCCACTCCTTTTTTTTTTGTTTGTTTTGTTTTTGTTGTTGCCTCGTACAGTTGCCCTTTTGTTGGATGCTTCTGGTTTCTATATTGATTCTATTGGTTTTGTCCTTTTTTGCTCTTCTTCCAAATGCTCTTTAGCTTATTGGTTTGTCTCTGCTTTCTCCAAATTTGAAAACACCCATTCTCTCTTAAATTTGATGAAGTCTGACACATCATGTTTACACCAATTAAATCACACATCTAACCTTGAAAACAGGCTGCTGGAAATCAGACATTTTTCTGAACGCTTGGTGGAAGGAATGAACTGCAAACGCCTGGCAGAACCTGGTAAAAGTAGGTCATAACCATATAAATGAAGCTAAAAATTGCTTTATAACCCGCTCACCCACTCTGTCAAAGCTGTTTCTCTGAAAGAGCTGGTTGACCTTTTCCACTGGCGGAGCAACTGAGAGAGCAGCACATGCCTGTAACATTTCAAGCACATAATACAAACCGCCTACCCTCAGAGTTTATGATTTACAAAAATCCCCCCAGAAAAGTTCTAATTTGCATGTGTGAACTGATAACTTGTATGTAGAGCCAGTAAACATGTTCAGGCGATTTCAAAAGAATAATTGTGTAAATGACGTAATGTGCAAGTAAGTGGAGAAAGAATAACATTTGAATGAGGTTTTGGAATGTGCTAATTGTCTCTTCAAACAACTAATTAAAAATGTAGTGAGGTACATTGTAACTCTTTAAAAATAAAATATGATTGCAAAAAAAATAATAAATAATTAAAGTGCTTTCATACAAACAAACCTTGAGAAAACAAACTGTTTCATGATGTTAGGAAATAACTAAGGTTTGGGAGAAAGACAAACCAAAATGTTTACATTCATATAATACACTTCCTATTAATGATGTGCCGATTGTGAAATTCTGGTCGATATTGACGTTTAAAATAACAGTTTGCCCAAAAGTCGATTCAAATCCTGATGTATTTTTGTTTGTTTGTTTTTGTTGTTATTTAATATCCAGAGAGATCATTATAAAAATTACGTTTTAAGCCCTTCATCACTATTTTTGAATGATTGAATTACATAAACGATGATAAAAATTATGAAACAATTATTAATATAACATTCTTTTACAGGACCAATATTTTTTGTTATACTGTTTCAAAAGCATGGCGGCACGGTGGTGTAGTGGTTAGCGCTGTCGCCTTGCACCGCCAGGGTCCGGGTTCGATCCCCGGCCAGGCTCGATTCCCGTCTCTGTGTGCATGGAGTTTGCATGTTCTCCCTGTGCTTGGTGGGTTTCCTCCGGGTACTCCAGTTTCCTCCCACAGTCCAAAGACATGTAGGTTCCGAAATTGCCCGTAGTGTGTGAATGAGTGAGTGTATGTGCCTGTGCCCTGCGATGGATTGGCACCCTGTCCAGGGTGTACCCTGCCGTGTGCCCTAAGTCTCCTGGGATAGGCTCCAGGCCCCCCGTGACCCTGAATACAGGATTAAGCGGTATAGATGATGAGTGAGTGTTTCAAAAGCTCTTTTAACCCTAGAAAATTCTGGGCTAGAATTTTTCAGTACTAGCCCAATAAAAAACCTGCGTAAATTAAATGTAATTAAAGATAAATGTAATTATAATTATAATAAAAGTGATCAGAAAACTGCTTGCTTTTGCTTGTAGTGTACCTTCTTATTAGAACATGTCTTACAAACTACCCAGAGCTGATCGTTCTCTGAGACAGTAAAATACTCCCACACATTTTTACACTTTGTCATTGTTATGGGACTTATTATAACACCAGCTACTGGATCTTTCCTGAAACTCTAGCGTGGTAGACTACTCTTGTGCGCGGCATGGCTATCTAGCACAAGCTACAAGGCGCCAAGAACTCCAAACAAAATGTTTCCCCGTCCGTGTTACAATCCTGTAATTATATTTGCACTCACAACTATACTTTCAAGAAACATAAAGGTGAAAGCCAAAATTAGGTCCACCTGTGTTGTAGTAGTGGTCTGGATCTTCTTGATCTCCTTATCTTTGCTGTCATCAGACCTCTCTGCGTCTAAGGTGGCACTGGTGGCATCTACACTGCTCTTACTTCCAGATGCTTCCACCTCTGGAGCTATTGTGACAGTTTGCTCATGGTTCTTGGCAGAGATTTCTCCCTGACATGAAGAACTGAAAGTCCCCAGGTCAGCTTGAAGTTTGAAGCAGTCCTCGAGAGCTGCAGTGCTGGAGCTTACTTCTGCTCCACTAGCCATGTGCACCAACAAACCCAAGTCACTGGTGCTGGTGCGGACCTGGTGGTGGCCACTTCCAAGAGGCAAGGGTTCGGATGGTGCAATTTTGGGCAACAGGTTCTCAGATGCACTAGTGCCCACTGAGGCAAAGAGAAAAGTGCTGCCACTGGGCACAGCGTCTTTGTCCTCAGCTAGACTGATCAGAGGTCCTGAATTCTTGTCCTCCAAGTTGGATTTAGCAACCAAGACATTGTTCACATTGTTGTTCAGCTTCTCCACAGCAGCAGAGTAGACGTTGTCTAGGAGAGAATCGACCTCTACTAGATTCCCACTTTCTGTGACTCCCAGCGTCTCCATGTCTTCCAGCTTAACCTCCGTGGCCTCAACTTTCTCAGCCTTGATGTCCACAAGTAGGTCATGAACCTCAACCTGTACACCTGACACTGCATCCATGCTGGCTCCTTTGGCATCGGAGAGAAGGCTGCGTGTAGGGTCGGTGGCCTCAGAGTCATCCACCTCGCTCTCGGGGGTTTGTGTTTGAGAATGGTCATCAAGCTCCAGGGTTCCCTTGATGGCAGATGATTGGGCTGAGAGGCCAGAGATAGTACTGACTAGACCTTTCTTCCCCTTTTTGATATTCTCCTCCTCCTGGCGCTGGTATTCTTCATACATCTTGGCTAAGTACTCTTTATGAGCTTCATATGTCACCTGACAATTTGGAAAGCAACAGCAGTTGGTAGTTAATGATGTAATACAGAGTTATATAGTTATACAGAGTAAGAATAAAGTTCTTCACAGATTATATACAATCATATTTAAAAAATAAACACAGCATACTGTTGACTAATTAATAGATTTTTTATGTACATTACTGTATGTACCTAGGTTTTGTGTGATACATATTTAAGGCTTTATGCTAACTTTTTATACATAAACCTACTGGTCATTTTACATTGGCATTTATTCACTTACTTTAAATGGAAACTAGCATGCAAAATTCACTGTTAATTCATTTTTAGACTTGCCATTGGGTCTCTAGTGTGCAAGTGCTCACATAAAAAAAAAAAAATCCTTCCTTCCTGTCCTTTTTTCATTTTCTTGTTTCTTGTTTTATAGCGCTTGATAACTGGTTAGTTGCATTACCTGCCTCCTAAAGGTCTCACTCTCCTTCATCTCCCCTGCTTTTTAAAGTCGATTTTCCAGTCCAGTCCTCCTTAAAAAAGCCATTAAATGCTTCCTTCCCTGATCAGTGACCCCCTCCATTCTACTCTCCCTAGTTCTTAGGGCTGTGGCATCATGACTTGCTTCTTATGCATTTATTTCAGGTACAAGAGCAGTATGCGCTCGAGAATCACACTTTCATGGCAGACCTCACAGAGTCCCGTGGTGTGCTTATCTACAGTACTATGAATAGAGTTCTATTAAGGTTGCTGTGTCCGATTCTTAATTGGCTAATTAATACTTCCTTCTTTTCATTTCCCCCCAACTTATTACATCTACTTTTTCCTGTATTAAATGCAAATGTCTAACTTTTGTTTCATTAAACTACTTCGGTTGCAATTGTTGTTTTGTCTTTCTCTACATTATACCTTTGCCCTCTGACTTTGATCATTTGATACTTTACTTTTTGGTTGCTTCTTTTGCTAGCTTGCCCGCTAGCTTGTTTCCCCGGATACCTGAATGGGCTGGGACCCACAGGAAAGAGACAGTTTCCCTTGTCTAACTATTCTTAAGTCAGCTAACAAGTTTTCATACGGCAGAGCCTGGCGGCGTCTTATTCTAATGCCTTCAGTAATGCATACAGCTACACTGCATATTCACTCAGACAACCAAATGTTGTCTTGCTAATCTCCAATTTGTAACTGGGATCAGTGGCTTCAGCTCCAGTTTTGTGTTGATCAGGGCTTATCAGAGTTTCCCCAATTTTGACCTCATAACAATAGTCCTTCCCCGGTTTGTTACTGAGCTCGGCTGTTCCCTGGTGGTGCATGGAGAGGGATCCATCACCCATTTCACTGGTAACTTTCCTACAAAGAAGCTTTACTGGGTTCAAGAGTGGCAGTGTCCAGTAGCTTACAATATTAACCTCTGAGCCAGGAAACTTGTTCTGGTTGACTGGTTCATTATCGATTGTTTTTAAACTTCCAAAAGTGAGTGTACTTGAAAGTATAGTAGAAATTCACAGGCTTTTACTGCTTCAGCAACCACAGTCAACTACGTCTGACTTTGTAATGACCTTTACATGCAGAACGTATTCTAAATAACCATAATGATAATGCCTTACTTTGGAGTGGGCTATGGAGAGGGTGTCCACCCACACACGCCACCCACCCCATTCATGCTTGATGGCATGGTAGAGCAGGATGCGGAAGATGTTGTAGACCATCTCTGTAATCTTCTGCTCCTCAGGATTCTTTGGGTTAATGTAGCCCAGTGAGAACATCCAGTCCTGCCACACCGAGCACTGGAGCAGACAACTAGCATAAAGACATGAGACATATTAAATCAGCTTCTGTGGTTCATCAGATGGGTGATGGTCAATCATTTCTTTATAGACTTCTACTTGGAAAGGGGAAGGGGCTTTGATTGGAAAGTCTAGGCCGCTGCAAGTCGATAAAAGCTCAACCATCCGCATCAAAATCTGGCATCTTGAAAAGATTCTTCAAGTATGTTTGTGAGGACGCTCTTGGGAAGCATAGAGGTGTTTGAAGCTAACCATCAGAAAGTGGAAAGTGTTGAGGCGCCATTTCAGAATTGCAGGGTCTAATTTTAACGACAGAGATGATGAAGTGTCATGATAATAGCTGTCACTGCTGTCACTGCATGATTGACGGACTATTTGACACTTGACAGTGAAAAGGACACTAAACTAGACATGGCTGTCACAAGTATAATCATTGCGTTTGACATACCCATGAAAATGAGTGTGTTCATGTGTGAGTCTGTGTATGTGTGTGTGTGTGTGTGTGTGTGTGTGTGTGTGTGTGTGTGTGTGTGTGTGTGTGTGTGTGTGTGTGTGTGTAAAACAATCTGCTTAAAGGAAAACATGCTGCAAATTCAAGCATGATTTAACATCATGGAAGGGGGAATTAAATATAGAACATCACTCTCTTCATTTCTTTGTTCCATTCATCAGTTGGCTAATTGTTGCTGTTGGTGGCAGGGGAGGAAGGAGCTGAACCTCACCGTCTGTTCTCTCGGCTGTTGCTGAACAGTTTGATCATGTCGGAGAGGAAGAGACGCCGCACCTCCATCAGCTCAGAGCTGGGTGTCGAATTCTTCAGCAGCGTGGCCACCACCTTCAGGATCACTAAGACACACCAACCGTTATTGCTGGAGTAAAAGCTCCAGGGAACCAAAACACGTTTTTACTTTCTATGTTAATGATGGCCTAATGGAGATGAAATATGCATGAAAAAATAAATAATTTAGCACTTTCAGACATCTATGCATACTTCGCCAGAGCTTCTCAGGTTCAGATACAAGTTTGATGATTCTTATTAAACCTCTGATTTACTCACTATCAATTGTCTATTTAAGTTAGAGCAATGTAACTAGTGAACAAGGAGGTTAATCTAGCAAGCATAGAATAGTTTGAAAACTGCACATATTTGACATGGTGTGGTAATTTATATTGCGGGGTTTTTACTTTTGCTCAAGTATTGAAGAAGACTTAGATTTTGTGACATAGGTACAGTGTGCCAGTTGTGCCTACTGGATGTACAATGTGTATCCAGAAAGCTACCCGTGACCCCTGGGATCAGAGGTACAGTAGCTCAGTGATTAAGACACTGAACTACTGATCAGAAGGTCCCAGGTTCAAACCGCAGCCACTGTTGGGCCCATCAGCAAACTGCTTTGGATAGGGGTGTCCAGATGTAATGTAAATGTAAATCAGAAAATTAAAGAAAGTTGCTTTATGGCCTTTCCTGCTGGACTGGATATGGAATTCTTTCCATATTACCTTATGCATCAGAGTTAAATTCTTAAATCTAAATAGTCAGTAAATCATTGATTACCATCAAGTATGAGTGTCTTGGAGAACAAGTGGACTTGAGAAAAAACTTTGCATTATTATTATTATTATTATTATTATTATTATTATTATTATTATTATTTAAGGCCTCAGCCCTACATTGTCATAGTGTGCGAAGGGCCCTTCGGGGGGGGGGGGGGGCCTCTGGGCGTGGCACGGGGCCCTCACATGAGATTTTGGTGCATAGCTCATACGCACTTGCATATATGCACACGAAACTTGCCACATATTTAGAACAACGAGAACAATGAGCTGAACAACTTTGTCATTGCATATTATTGGCTCTACTCATACAGTATGATTGCCAACAAACCGGGCCTACTGTATGTGATCTTAATACATTGAGGATCCAAAATTGTTGAGGGATCTTTGATATATCAAATGGGTCAGCCGTGACAATGTCTTAATATTAAACCTGTGTTAAACAATGTTAAACATTAAGTGATATGACATTGAGTGGCATTATATTGAGTGGCATCACATTGAGTGACATCATAGTGAAAAGGTTATTTTTACCAGCATCTGGGGCTTTTTGGAGGACTAAATACTAAAATTATGTCATAATGATATTGGTATGTCCACTTTAAATGCATGTGCCCACTGTCTTTCTGGTGAGCCCGTTGGGTTATGGCGCACGGTGCTTGGGCCCGCTCATCGTTGCTTGCAACTATTATTAATATTATTAATGTTGTTTTGGTTTAATGAACAGTAACTTGATTCCCCTCTCGTGTGACCTCACAGCTGAAGACACCCCTCCCCCCGGCTTGTTGCTCAAACCCGCCCAGGTTTCTGTAGGGGCGTGGCTCAGCAGTAACTCATTTATATAAACACTGACGCGGCATGTTTGGTGGAGGAGTGAAATAACGGGTGTTTGAAGTATGAAAAAAAATCTGAGGGTTGTTTCAGCTGCAGCATTTACAGACATTTAGGACAACCATAGAGTCATTAAAGAAATAGTAAAATACAGAAGCATTAAATACAATTCATGAGGAAACTTTTTCTTAGGCCGAAGTGAGAGAAAGGATGTTCCACACTTACTCGGGTTCTGGATCTTCACACTAGAGTCAGGTTCGGGATGTGGTTTGTGAACAACCTGTGTACACACCTGCTCAGTCAGGATCTAAAAGTGGAAGAGTGTCAGAAAAGAGAAAGTGACTGATGATGTCAGGTCTGTAGGGACATGTACTGTAGGCTTGTGAACAACAGCAAAGAAGATGCCAAGCCACATTACCTCATACAGTGTGTTATAGGTTGTAACTGACACCGTGCTGGTGTGTAGCATGAGTCTTTCTCCGAGAAGCGTAAAAAGACTGTGCGTGTGCATGATTTCCACCTTTCTCCTGCGGATACAGGAACACACACAGACACACACAAACGCTCAGTCTCTCTCGGTCTGTCAAGCCAACATGAACAGTATGAGATAGCAGTCGACTGCAGTGTCAGGTAACATCACTTTGTTTTTTTGATTTTTTTTTCTTCCACAGGCAACACAAACTAACAAATCAGCTCCCATATCCGCACGCTGCTGTGAGACTCGTGCAGGGAAAAGGAGCAGCGTCCGCTGTGACAAAGCATCCAAAGAATCCCATCGTTCAGGCGTGCTAGAAGAATAGTACATCAGAATGCAGCAGTGCCTACAGGCGCAGTGGGACAGCTCAGACTAATGGTTGGTGCTGCTCAGCTTGCCACCTCAGCACTGAATACACTCCAGAGTCTTCAAACACAACAGCAGTACTTACTTACTGATAGCTATGCAAATGGAAATGATTTATACCGACTGTCAGCTCACTTTATCGCAGGCTTGCACTGTAATGACAATATATTACTAGTTTTAAAGCTTAACTATAGATAATGATGGATTTCAGAATATGTGAGGAAAGATCACTTAGCAGAGGGGTGGGTAGATGTTAGGGAACATAAAAAATGTTAATCATCTTACAGTAAATTAATACAAATACCTGACAAACCATGGGATAAACACTGGCTCCACAGTGGTGCAAGTATTATAATCAGCTGACTAGCAGGTATACAGTGGGTGTGTTGTGAGTAATTGTGCGAGGAATAATCGTGTGAATTACATAAAAAAAAGTAGAAGATTGCATTAATAGGTAAATTAGGGATTATCATATGCTACCATTTTCTTTCCAAATATAGAGAACACATTGGAGTCTTCCAATCCGAAAAGACTTCTCTATGTATCGCTCCTTCTCTTTATTTGTACATTTGTTTGTTCGATTAATTAACTAATTAATTGTTTATTTGCCAATGACTCAAAAAGAAAGTTTAAGAACATTGTTCATTTATTATTATTTATTATTATTATTATTATTATTATTATTATTATTATTATTATTATTTATTCATTCATCTTCAGTAACCTCTTTAGCCTGATCAGGTTGGTGGATCCGGAGTCTATCCCATTAACGGTGGGGGTGAATTAGGAATGCAGTCTACTGGTTTGTTTATTAATCTAGTTGTTTTGTTTGACTTTGTTCTTCATTTACATAGGGATGCTTCAAAAAAAAAATTCCCCCACACTACTTATTTGTCCATCTATCTATTGGTCTCCATAGTGTTTTGATTCTTTGGTTAGTTAATTTTATTTGAAATTAATTTTTGAATCAATTCATTCATTCATTCATTCATTCATTCATTCATTCATTCATTCATCTAACCAGCTACCTATCAATCCTTCCATTCATTCATCTCAAATATGATCTTTGCTTTACTTGTTTTCATTAATTCATTCTAAAAACGTGCTTTGCTTTACTTGTTTTCATTCATTCATCTCAAATATGATCTTTGCTTTACTTGTTTTCATTTATTTACCTATCTTGGATAAACTCTTTGCTTAACTTGTTTTTCATTTATTGAAACATTCATTCATTGATGTTTCCATTCACACTACCCACTCATCTCAGATAAGCTCATTGCTTTATTGTTTTCATTCATTCATTCATTCATTCATTCATCTGAGATAAGCTATTTGCTTTACTTGTTTTCATCCATCCATCCATCCATCCATCCATCCATCCATTCATCCATCCATCCATTTATCCATCTATCTATTAATCTCAGATAAGCTCAGGGTTTTACTAATTTTCATTAATTATTTCATTCACTCATATAATATAAGTAATTTTCTTGTTTTCATTGATTCATTTATTCATTCATTATTTTATTCATCTCAGAAAAGTGCTTTGTTTTACTTGTTTTTTAATTAATTTACCTATCTTGGATAACATCTTTGCTTTCACTTGTTTTTCATCCATTTATTCATTAATTAATTCATTCATCATCTCAGATAAGATCATTGCTTCATTGCTTCATTCATTCATCTGAGATAAGCTATTTCCTTTATTTGTTTTCATCCATCCATCCAACCATCCATCTATTAATTTCAGATAAGCTCATTGTTTTAATCGTTTTTATTCATTCTTTCATTCACTCATCTAATATAAGTAATTTGCTTATTTTCATTCATTCAGTTATTGATTCATTTATTCATTCATTCTTTTATTCATCTCAGAAAAGTGCTCTGTTTAACTTGTTTTCATTCATTTACCTATCTTGGATAAACTCTTTGCTTCACTTGTTTTCATTCATTCATTCATTCATTCATTCATTCATTCATTCATTTATTCATTCATTCATTCATCCATTCATCATATCAGACAAGATACTTCATTAATTCATTCACTCATTCATTCATCTGAGATAAGTTATTTGCTTTACTTGTTTTCATCCATCCATTTATCTATCCATTAATCTCTGATAAGATCATTGCTCCCTTCCTTCCTTCCTTCCTTCCTTCATTCATTCATTCATCCACCCAGTGATATTGTATAAGCTTGTTTCTTTACTTGTTTTCCTTCACTCATTCATTCATCTGAGATGAGCTATTTGCTTTACTTGTTTTCATCCATCCATCCATCCATCCATCCATCCATCCACTTATACAGCTATCCATTAATCTCAGATAAGCTCATTGTTTTACCGGTTTTCATTCATACTTTATTTCACTCATCTAATATAAGTAATGTGCTTGTTTTCATTCATTCAGCCATTGATGAATTTACTCATTCATTCTTTCATTCATCTCAAAAAGTACTTTGTTTTACTTGTTTTCATTAATTTACCTACCTTGGATAAACTCTTTGCTTCACTTGTTTTTTGTTAATTCATTCATTCATTCATCTTACATAAGAGCACTGCTTCATTACTTAATTAATTAATTCATTCATTCATTTATCTGAGATAAGCTACAGTATTTGCTTTACTTGTTTTCATTCATCCATTCATCTATCCATTCATCTCAGATAAGGCCATTGTCTTACATGTTTTCATTCATTCTTTCATTCATTCACAAATCTAAGATAAGCTATTTGCTTGTTTTCATTTACTCAGCCAGTGATTCATTGATTAATGTATTCATTCACCCATTTATCTCAGATAAGCTTTTAGATTCTAAGCTATTTAATTGTTTTCATTTATTCATTCTTTCATTTGTCAACACAAGCTCCCAAATAGATCAAGGAAGTGACAGGAAAGCAAGACCAAAAGTTACCTCTGCTGCAGGGAAGAAGTTAATTTAGATTCACAACCTCAAAAATGACCAATTATAGCACCTCAAATTAGGGGAGTTATGAAGTCTGTACAGATCATAAGTAGCAGAAACATCTCAATATCAACTGTTTAAATGAGATTATTGTGTATTTTGGATGCCTTCAGCATTGTTTACAGTGTAGAGAGAAATAAAAATCTGAAAAGACCATGGAATTAGAAGCAGTGTCCAAACTTTTGACTGAATCAAAACAGGAATGTACTGAATTATAGAGTATCAATCAATCAATCAATCACTGTAGCAAAAATGAAGCTCACTCACTTGTGACCGAGGTGCTTGAGGAAGTAACCCAACACCTTCAGCGCCTGCACGCGGATGCTCTCACTCTTAGACGCCAACAGCTTGTAGACGACTCTGAACAAAAAACATTTGCACAAAAACAGCATCAAGAAAATGCACAGGTTTAAGCAGAGCTGGGAATTTTTAAATTGCCTTTCTGATTCTGTGCAAAATAAAAGCAGAGCGTCACCTGCATGGAAGCTGTCAGATGGGATGAAAGAAACGCCATAATACACAAAAGGTGCATAATGACATGAAATTGTTTCCTAACAGCAAAATCAACCAATATTTGTGAAAGCCCACACCTCCCGAGGGGAATAACTTCATCAAATCCCTTCACATTTTATTTCCTAGACAGATGGGCGAAATGCTACTAGTCAGAAACAGAATAAATATGGAAATATGCAAACTTCTTATGGAGATGAGGGTGAATAATGCATGCCTTGTGTAGGAACCCTTCATGAGGTGAGGGGGGGATTAAAGGCAGTTTAACTAACCGGATGCCGTTCCTCTGGTCAAAGGCTGGGATCATTGATGTGGGATGTTCTGACATCAGAGCCACAAGCAGCTGCAGAACATCATGGAGGTTCTCGTCCTACACGTGGGATGAGTGAAGCATTAGTAGTAGTAATAGTGGTGATAACAGTAGTAATATTAGTATCAGAAGTAAAGGAATGCTATTATTGCCTCACCAAAAAAAAGGTGCACACACTAATATCTAGTATGACAGAGTGGACCTTTCTGATCACATGACTTCACAAAACACCACGCAGGACTAAAAACATTCTTTTTGCACACTGCACTTTATGGACATTGGACATCGCTCACACCCAAGATATTTATGGTCCATTTATGGACATTATACAGTACATTTGAACATTCATGCACTTACCCTGGTCATTTCTATTTCATTTGGCACATTTTTGCACATTTTTCCATATTTCCCATATTTGTACAGCCATTATTGTCTATATTTTTTATATCCTATATTTTATATTTTGTTCCTCTATTTTTTTTCTGCAGCTAAGTTTTTCTAGGCGGTACTGTGGTGTATTGGTTAGCACCGTTGCCTTGCACCTACAGGGTCCAGGTTCGATTCCCGGCCAGGTTCGATTCCCGTCTCTGTGCGCACGGAGTTTGCATGTTTTCCCCGTGCTTGGTGGGTTTCCTCCGGGTACTCCGGTTTCCTCCCACAGTCCAAAGACATGCAGACATGCCCATGGTTAGGTTAGTTGGCGTTCACAAATTGGCCATAGTGTGTAAGTTAGTGTGTGTATGTGTGTGTGTGCCCTGTGATGGATTGGCACCCTGTCCAGGGTGGACCCCGCCCTGTGTCCTAAGTCTCCTGGGATAGTCTCCACGCCCCCCGTGACCCTGAATACAGGATTAAGCGGTATAGACGATGAGTGAGTGAGTAAATTTTTCTATATTTTATTCTTATTCTATTCCATAATTTTCTATTCCAACAATTCTTATTGATAATCTTGATTTTAAGGTCACGGGCAGTCGTATGAGCATTTCACTGCATATCGTACTGTGTCATTTTTTTTTGTCATTTATTATTTCTTTCTGACTATTTTTCATTGTCTTTCTTTCTGCAAGGTCGAAGGTTCAGGATGATCCTTCCCGGATCTTAACCCAATTTCAATAATTTTAGTACTAGCATTAACAGCAACAGTAGCACTCATTGATTAGCCATGTTTATTTTATTTACAAATGTATTTAGACTAGTTATTGCAATAAACGACATAATAAAAGGAATAAAAGGTTCCTTGATTCATTAGCTCCTTCATGCATTAATATTCATTCTGTAATGATCACTTGCTTTACTCTGATGATATATTCTACACTGCTAATTCACATTATTTATAATGTGTCTGAATGATAGGGTTTTAAATGTACACAGCCTGTACATTAACATCATTTATTACGCTGTTTCTTGCAACAACTGGATGATTTATAAATTCGTTTAGACTTTTTCGCATAGAGAATAAACATTACATTTGGTCAATGAATGTTAACTAAAGTAGAAAATAAAGACACATTAATTCCTTTCATTAAGCCCCAAGATCATTTATATAAGTTAGTTCAGGAGTTTATAAAGGTTACTATAGGTGAAATAACCATTTCTTCATTTAGTACTTTCTTTAACTTCAATACAATTAATGCATTAATGAAGTCTTTCTGGCTTTGCATTTTTCACCTCCTTTCCTTCCACGATTGTTAATGAAATAAATTTAATATAAAATAATAAAAATAATTTCGTAAAAAAAAATAGATAGATAGATAGATAGATAGATAGATAGATAGATAGAAGAGTATATGGTTTTACCTAAAGAAACTGAAAAATGCTTTCTACCATAGATTGCTCATCTCTGATCTAAAAGTTACATAACTTTTTAAATAATAAAGATCATTTTAAGATCACTCCTCATGCTGTTTTGTTTTAGTCCTGCCTCCACCTATTCCTGTGCCTTTGATCATGTTCTCAAATTATTTTCTCTTGTTTTTGCTACTTGTCATTATTAAGCGATTTTATATCCGTATTAAAGGCCAAACCTTGTTTTCCCATTTTTGAGGTTCTTTTTTCCTGGTTTTACATTTTGTTTTGTTTTTACCCTAATAATAATCCTACACATTTATTTCCATCATACACTATTATACACTGAAATACTGTAGCAAGGCTGTTCCATACTGCCAGTATAGCCAACTTGTCCAAGCAAACTTACCTCATTCATGGTCAGCAAATAGTTCTGTATGCTCTGTAGTTCATCCTCCTTCACTCCACGATCCTGTAAAGAAATAATTAAATTTATAACAAAGTAATCTTGTTTTGGGTGACGCAAAATAGTGGAATTGAAAACCTAATATACTGGCCCGCCAAGCTTGACAAAGCCAACTCTTTTCAATTCCCGCAGAGTTTTAAAGGCCCTCTGTCACGGCTTCTTACCTCCCTTTACAGCAAACCTGGTTGAAATGTTCTGTACGAGCAAATTCGGAATACTGCTGCAATGCATTGTGCTCAGAATTTGGAAAAACCCGAACCTCGGACATGGTAAAGTAAAAATTGAATGATCAGTCCAAGCACTGAACTCAGAATCCCCAGTCAAGAACTTTGGCAATAAGCGGTATAGAAAATTAGTAAGTGAATGACAGTAGTAGTTGTTGTACTGTAAAAGGAAGTTGTAACAGCTTTGAAAGTTTAGATTTATAATGCAATTCAAATGCTTTCAGACCACATTTCCAGCAGCAATACGCTCCATGTTTCCTCGACCAACTTTCAATCAGAATTCGAGCGACTTAAATCAACTAGGATGAACAGAAGGAACAAACCTACATTATCCAGGTGAGATTATTTCCTCAAGCAGGTCGTCTAAATTTTTTCCTAATCTACCCAATAGGAATCTGAGATTCTGATAAAAGCATTCTTCACGTGATCAGTTGTTATTGGTACTGTATAATGTTTCCAGCAGTATTTTTGCTAAAAGGCATGAAGAAAGACGAGGCGTGATTACATCTAGTTCCAGGAGGCAGATCTAATCAGATAAGAGCAGTGTCTAGTACTTTACAGCCACGGTTCTCACACTGGAGTCCTGGCAGCAACACTGGTCCATGTGGTATCTGTGATTTACTGATTTAATACAATAACTGGAACACACTTTTATCATACAGCTAAATAATTTCAACACAAATCGAATGTTTTTATTTATTTACCAAACCAAAGAAACAAACCAAATTGTAGTTTGGCACTATTCATTTTTGAGGGTGTGAGAATGTATTACAGTTTGTAACTTAAATTAAAGAAATGTGAACAAACCTTTTACTGTGACAGGCAGCAAAGTGGCTAAAGATGCAATTTCAAAAGTAGCTGTTTATGTAACAACCTCAACAGCCTCGTTTCCCCTCACGTTTTTCCAACCACTCAGCATTCAGCATCCAGTATACTACTGTAATCAATGGTCTGATCGTCTGTCATCATCTGCACTATTTTCTCACAGGTTTATGTCTTGTGTTAGATATGCTGAAAGCTTTCTTTAGAAACGTTGGCCCATATTGATAGGAGAGCATCTTGCAGTTGATTGAGATTTGTGGGATGCACATCCAGGGCACGAAGCTCCCATTCCACCACATCCCAAAGATGCTGTATTGGGTTGAGATCTGGTGACTGTGGGGGCCATTTTAGTACAGTGAACTCATTGTCATGTTCAAGAAACCAATTTGAAATGATTCGAGCTTTGTGACATGGTGCATTATCCTGCTGGAAGTAGCCATCAGAGGATGGGTACATGGTGGTCATAAAGAGATGGACATGGTCAGAAACAATGCTCAGGTAGGCCGTGGCATTTAAACGATGCCCAATTGGCACTAAGGAGCCTAAAGTGT
>JAAGKR010009000.1:0-28467 GCA_011419295.1 Clarias macrocephalus | reverse complement strand
AGAGAAAGAGACAGAGAGAGAGACAGAGAGAGAGAGAGACAGAGAGAGAGAGACTGAGAGACAGAGAGACAGAGAGAGAGACAGAGAGAGAGACAGAGAGAGAGACTGAGAGAGAGACACAGAGAGAGAGAGAGACTGAGAGACAGAGAGACAGAGAGAGAGACAGAGAGAGAGACAGAGAGAGAGACTGAGAGAGAGAGAGAGAGAGAGAGAGAGACTGAGAGAGAGACAGAGAGAGAGACAGAGAGAGAGAAGAGAGAGAGAGAGACAGAGAGAGAGAGAGAGAGACAGAGAGAGAGACAGAGAGAGAGAGAGAGAGAGAGAGAGAGAGAGAGAGACAGAGAGAGAGAGAGAGAGAGAGAGAGACAGAGAGAGAGAGAGAGATCTCTGAGTGTGACTGATTCCCCAGAGTCTGAATATAGCACGTTATCAGTCCAGCGCTAATCACCCCTCTGATAATCCCTCATATCTGAGCTATGGATCATTCCTTTTTTTTATTCCTCTACACTACCCATAATGCACTGCACTCCACTGACTCTACTAATCTGATTTCGACCTGGTCTAACGGCACTATATAAGGCTTATGCATGGTGTACAGTATAATACAGTGCATCTTGAGTCTACACAGGGCGTTTTCACACCAGGTCCCAGAGATTGCTTCCGAGAATACTCGACCCCAAAGTCTGGTTCGTTTTTAAGAATGAGAACACAATCGTTCCGCGCTCTGGAACCGTGCCTGAGTGCGTTTGAAGAGGTGGTCTCGAGAATGGTACAGGGCACTAATTAAATCAGATATGGAAGCCGATCGTACCTGAGAATGGACGCAGATTACTGTTTAGATGTAATGTTATTAACACCATCTGTCTCCTCCGAAATCTCAGTGTGCGTGTAGCATACTGCCACCTGCTGTATCGGAGAGTGTACTAGGGCTGTCAATATATGATCAATGCGTAGAAATTTCAAAACATTTTTAAGGTAAATTAATCATATGACCAAGTTTGACCCCAATGGCTTCCCATAATGGCAGCGCGGTTACTTAACTGTGATAACGGCAGGTTTAACGTGGATAATAAGATGACTGAGGAAACATCACCAGTGTGCTGAATGGCAAATTTCATTATAAAAAGCTACTAGATGGAAGTTTGGATAAAACCAAAGTCGAGCTGCCTTCAAGAGGAACTATTTTTTACAAGAATACATTAACTGTATGTTGTCGGAGTGGTGGCTCAGGTGGCTAAGGCTCTAGGCTGTTGATTTTCAGAGCTGAGGATCTGGGTTTGAGCCCCGCCCCTCATACTACCCAGCAACTGCATGCAGTCCATTCCAGAGATTTTAAAATTGTGATTAATCTTTCACAAGACTTTAATTGATTCACAGCACTAGGAAATACGCAAGTGTACATGAGAACATGTGAACGTTGGCCAATGGGAGAGTGGGGATGGAGGAGCAGTCGTCCCTGGACGCGATTAAATCAATCGTGCCTAATCTGAAAAGGCCCTTAATCATTTCGGTACCCTTTCTAGTGCACAATGTGAAATGTGGAATGCGATTCGGTCTCGGTTCGAGCGCGACTCGGCGCTATGTGCTGCTGGATAATGCACAAATTTAGCTTGTTTAAAGAGCACCACTGATGTCACGGTGTATTACATTCCTATTAGATTTATTACAGCACTCGGCATGTTCTCATTTATCCCGGACTCTGAATGGGACGCTTCTGTAAAGTCCCCTTAATCACGTAAGCCAACCTGGAAAACACGCTGTCTTGATGTAACACACTGCTTCGTGCTTGAGATAATATTTTACTAGATATATTTTTATGACATTTTAAACTAGGAACCTCAGCCACTGGATGCAGTGCCGGTCCCAAGCCCAGATACAATGGTAGGGCTGCGTCAGGAAGGACATCCAGGGTAAAACCTGTGCCAAGTTGTGTGCAGATTGAGATTGAAGTGTAAAAATTATGTATACCCTTCGTATTCCCATTATACACTTCCCGGAAGTGCGGCGTTATAAAAGGATGATGTGACAAGTTTAACAGCACTTTAATGATACTTTTTGTCTCTTAAAACTGCACTAGATGGAGCATGCATTAGTTGATTAATTAATGAATTAATTAATTAGACTCCATGCAGTGCATATACTAGTGCATTTCCCCAAGCCACAGCAGTCGCATCATATAGTGCATAATGCATCATATCGAGTTTAATGCCGGGATTCGTTTCTGAGACACTGCAAAATCCTCGACTCGGCGCTTTGTGCTTTTATTTGTGGACGATAAAGAGCACATCGTCTGCGTTCCCGTTTGACCGACGCGTCTCTGGCTTGTTGGGGACAATGTGTGTGTGTTGGGAGGGGTGTTACAAAATCAGTATGCTCCTGAAGCACCTCCACGCACTCTTCTTCTTCCTCTGTCTACAATAAAGCCCTCGCTGTACTGATGGCACATCTAAAACATCACCTTCGTCTCTCCTAGTCCCTTCCATCCCTCCATCCTCTTCCTCCTCCTCCTCCTCCTCCTCCACCACCCCATGCTAACGGAGGCCGTATTGTGGAACTCAATAGCGGTGGATGTTTGCCCCCTTATTGCTGCTTTCCTCCTTCCTCTACCTCCCCCTTTCCCCTCCCTCCATCGCTCACTCGCTCGCTCGCTATTAAATTTCCAGTCACACAACAGTGCAGTGGATATCCCTCCCTCCCTCCCTCCTCTCTCCCTCCCCCTCTCTCTCCCTCTCTCTCTCTCATGCTCTCTCGTTTTTTCTCCTCTGTACAACCCCCTCTTGAACCTTCTATGTTGAAATCGTTCTGGAAATCTCTCCTTCACCGACTTTATCCTCAGATAATCTTTTTCCCCCCAGTTTTTTTTTTTAAACTGAACCCCAGAGCCTCCCTGCACACTTCCGGGGTGGTGTGTTCCGCAGTGTGTTTGTGTCTGTACACTGTTGCATGCCATGTTCGAACCCCTACTCATCCCTCATCCAGTGGGAGGGGTGGGTGTGTGTGTGTGTGTGTGTGTGTGTGTGTGTGTGTGTGTGTGTGTGTGTGTGTGTGTGTATGACAGCGTGGAAGCTGCAGGCCTTTAACCTAGGCCTGGGTGTTTGTGGCTCTATTGGGTGCACTAAGAAGGTTGTAAGGTCAAGTCTCAGGAAGCCATCCATGGGCCTTCAAGCAGGCCTGACCCTGTGTTTACACGAGCAAAAGACAAAAAAACGGCATTCATTTTGATGCATATACATTTTCAATGACAAATTGTTAATTTAACTGATATTTTCAATAAGAAAGAAAGATCTAGATGATGGGCTCGATGATGATTCCTCAAACTGGTCCTGTGGCACGTGGGATCTGTATTTTTAATTTTTTTTTCTCTGGTTTAATTTTATCCTGTCATATATGACCTCATTAATAATATAAATGGTCACCATTTTAATCCCTAGTTGGACTACAGATGTTCCTGGATGGATGGATGGATGGATGGATGGATGGATGGATGGTTATGTCCTCATTAGGTAAGTCATATAAGCAGCTAGTTTGATATGTTAATAAACATATCCCAAGCACACAACACATCAATAATAATAATAATAATAATAATAATAATAATAATAATAATAATAATAAAACATTTAAATTGTTTTTTCATTTTTTTATTTTCAGTAGAGCCAGACTCTACTGTTGTGTGCATTGCAGTTTCTACTGACTGGTTCTCTTTATTCATAGATGATAAATATAAATGTAATCAACCAGGAAGAAGTTTGTCAAAAGAATTATACCCAAAAGTCCTCATATGAGGATTAACAATGAAGTCGGGAGACAATGTCATGTTCTGAGACATTCGGGAGGATATAGTCGCTACAGAAGTTTATCTAAAGACCTGCTCACTAGGCCACACCCACAACCGACAGCAAGTGACCAGCTACAGATAACATGAGCAACTTTTGGTCTGCTAGCCCGCAAAACAATAAATTCACCACTCGCATTTATGTTTCGGCATAATGTTTCAGACGTGTCCTCCGTCTTATCGCTGTAAAAGGAATGCATGTTAGATGTGATCGCCGGGCTCGTGGTGAAGTATGTGACAACCACATCAAAAAAAAAATTATTAATTGTTAATTAAGTTAAAAAAATTATTATTGTTTTTTCTTTGAACACGACGTTGCTATAGCTACCAGTGTTAGCTAGAGAGCATTGTTAGCAACATCTGATTCATCTATAGAATAGTGTTTCTGCTACGTAATTTAAAAAAACTTTAATAAATCCATTTATTTTCCAGTTAAAACTGGTATAACACGTCACTTTTCGGCATCCAAACTAATCCCTTTCACAAGTTACATCCATCTTAAAGAAGTGCTAGCGGTGTTTGTTCAGATTTTACTACATGTGTAAATGTTCTCAGAAACACAGACTGTTGTATTTCCCTGGCTGTGTGCTGGACGCTGTGACATGCTTTCCCCTTTTTGACCAGACTAATATAGGGGCGGGGCAAAGAGTTGTTGACGGGATTTCTTAAACAATGTGAAAAATATATTTGTCGGAGTAAGTAAAAAAAAAAAACAATAAGGCTAGTGCACCTTGAAATGTAGCTTTAATATTTTTTTTACTGAATTTTGTATTTATGTAAGGCACTAACACAATGCTGATTTTCTCATATGAGATAAAACTCTCATTGTAAAGCGTTAGAGTTTAAGTGCTGCGCTGAGTCTGACGAAGTAAACCAAGCAGACAACCCCCCCCCCCCCCCCCCTCTAATGGAGGTTTATGGCTGCTCGTGGGAGGTCGAAGCGCTGCAGCGTCTCACACGTCTCCGTTTCTGGCTTTCTAAGAAGCAGTGGTTATAAAACAAGCCTTCTTTGGCACGATGTGCCTCTTTCTCCCTCAAGGGCGTTTTGTCTGGTCGCTTGCTCTCTGGACAGTTTTTATCCCTTGGAGATCTCCAGAATCATCCCTGATTCCTGACAATGCGTCTCGTTACCAGCGCTAGTAAAGAAGGCGTCTGCTCTGTCCTTGGCTGAACAATCTTTAAAAAAAGATCATAAACTGACTCAGGTTTTAGAAGCAGCTCTCACAAGCTTCCCTTGTTCTCTTTGTTCATTTTGGAACTTGTGCTAAAATTTCTGATGAATGAAAGTGAAGTAAAGGTGATTTACAGAAGACTTGTACGGTGATGAGACTCAAGTCTTAGCCGCAAGTAAAACATTAGAATGGTGCAAACATTTTAAAGAAGACTGCACGGCTGTGAATGACGATCCCGGCCGAGGTGGCACTGAGCCCACTGCAGTCGTTCCTGTGAACATTTACGTGGAACGCCTGAAATTCAGTGGATAACTTGAAGAAGAGACACATCTGTCTGTGTGAACTGTACACACACTCATTCAGCAACACCACTTGCGCATTACTCGGCTGGGAGTCATTGCCACATCTCCTGTACAGTCCGGACCTTCAAGACATTTTAACAAGGAGTTCCTGGGAGGCCGGCATTTCAAGCAACCATATTCTGAGTAAACTTTCTACCTTGATGGTGTCCAAGCACTAGTGAAACACTGGGATGAGAGCATTAGTGTAGGAGGGGATTATATAGAGACATAAAGGATGTTTTCACTCTTAGATCTGTGAGTGTTATTCTGCACAATCAAAAGTCTGTATACTCACACACTGATGTACTGAACCACTGCATCCAGTCTGTACCATTCTACCTACAGTTCATCTTTGTGTGTGTGTGTGTGTGTGTGTGTGTGTGTGTGTGTGTGTGTGTGTGTGTGTGTGTGTGTGTGTGTGTGTGTGTGTGTGTGTGTGTGTGTGTGCGCGCCTTTGCGAACGCCGGTTTAGTTTGTGTCCACCTTTTGACATTTGATCCCACCGAGTCGTGACATTCAAATCCTGAAACCGCAAACCACTGGAGCACATCTGGACCAGGATCAGCGTTAAAACCAGGTTGATTTCTAAAGGGCTTTTCACCTTTCACGCGGTTGGAGGTTCAGACAGCAGGTCGAATCCCCAGACACTGTTACTTTTGTACCTCCCTGTGACTTTGACGCCATCCCTGGTATAAGGCAGAGATTTATTTATTCATTCTGGTGTAGATGCCGTACGAGTGGTGCCGCTGGGTACATTGTGCAGATTACATGTCGAGCTAGAAGCTGCAGTGAATAGATGGTGAATGAGTGAAGCTATGTGGAGATTCACTTAAAGTCAAGAAAGTTTAGAATGAATTATTAGCAAAAAAATTTTATTTCTCATCCAGGATCCAGGTCGATCAAACTGAATACAAACAAATTTATTTAAACAAAGTTATTTTCAAAGTAGTTCATGAGCATCTAGGAAATCTAACAGCAGCTCATCAGACCAGAGGAAAACTACAAAATTCAGATAAAAAAAAAAAATATATATATATATATTTCCCTCTCTCTGGTCTGATTAGCAAAACTGCTAACGACAAATTTCTATCATTTCATCATACCAATCAATTGGTGCTACCTATGCTTATCATGTTTCACTGGTTTAGTGCCCCGCCCAGAAATCCATGCTACTATTCAAAGCGACTTGTGGGTTTATGTTAGTAATTAATTAAAAATTTTTTTTTACCAGTGTTAAAGCAATAGGGATTATTAATATATTCTTCTAATGTTAAAGTCACAAAATTAAAACAGCAACCAGTATGTCAGGAAATGTTACCTCTGATGAAATTGTACTACACATTTTCAGTGCTACAACCATTTAAAACAAGATTGAAGTTGTTATGGACCTCAAAAATCGCTAGGACCGATGTGACTATAAATTTCTGATAGGAAATTCTGACGTGGTAGAAAGATGATCTGTTGACATACCAACATACATACCAACGTTGACATATCAACGACATACCAACGTACCCCTGCCATGTCCCGTGAGCTCCCTGGGACGAGCTCCAGAGCCCCAGTGACCCTGTACATGAACAGCGCTTTACATGGATGGCTGGGTGGATGAAGGGGGCTTACATAAGCTGAATGGTCTTTAATTAGACTGTAACAAATCTGTACAAAAATGCAACAAAAAAATTATAATTTCGGAGTGTAGAATCTTCTTCCTTTACCTCCACTACATGACCTTTGATCTTTCCCCTTGAAGTCATTGTGTTTCGCACTTCCTAGCATTATTATACTCAAACATCTCTGCTGTCAGCACACACACACACACACTCTCATGTTACAGCAAACCTGACGAAATCCTACACCACCTGCACCGTGGCCTTAAACCTGCACAGCAGCTCGATTCTTCTTCTTCTTCTTCTTCTTCTTTTTTCAATGAGAGAGTCAAGTCATCTCTTCTATTTCCTGCAGGGAAAAAACACCAGGAACTGAAATACAACGTGAAATACACATTTGGCTGGTTCCTGAAGTATTTGTTCTGTGCTAGATGTCGAGGAGGTGGAGCCTCTCCTAAACTCGGTCATAAGCAAAGCGAGATACCTTCATGACGCTTCTTTTCTTTAATAAGGGGGAAATTGTTTCCTTATTATCTCAGCTGAAAGTCATGACTTGACCATGTGATCACATCAAGAGAATAAGGGAACAGAAGTTTTCCCAGAATGCGCTTGACTTAAAAGTTTCTCTTGAGATATTTTTCATAAAACTTAATGCTTCTTATCTCCTGATCCATGCTTTGGTTTTTGTAAATTTGCTGCACATTTATATTTTTATCAGATAAAATGAAACATATTAGCTAAATACAATTTCCTGCCCTTTTATGTGGTGTTCGTAACTTCAAATTCACATTTTCAACAATCATCGTTGTCATTCAGATGAAACTTGGCCAATTTTTATTTCACAAGTCATAAATCTGAAAAAGTGCAAGATATTGCAACATGAATTTGACATGGTTATGTTTTTTTTTTTTTTTTATCTTTTACCAAAAACCGGAATGCTTTCATTTAAACAACAATTTTTACAATTTTTTACAAAATTTTTTTTCTTACTTTCTGAAAGTTAAAGTTAAAATGAAAGTTAAAAATGAGCTTAATTTTTTACTTTTAAAGTCTTTGCACTCGCATTTGCAAGCTCTATTTTTAATTCATTAAATATTAAAAAGTGGCCAATATTTAGCTCGCCAGTTTTATTATATACGTTGTGTGAAAGAGCTACAGAACAGCAACGGAAATGTTAAGTTTGTTTGCGATTAGCCGTCTGCTTAGAGAAGGTCCTTGCAATCGCACTGAAACGATAATAAAAAAAGACGGATGTTTATTGTTAATGTTGATTAAAGTGTGTACTAATAGATCTGCCATAAAGTTGATCGTTTTTCATATTCGTTCTCACCTTTAATGTCAGCGACTGACGTTAATGTTGTAATTAGACTGTGAGTAAGCTGCAGGACGATCTGTGCTTCTCGACATTCATCAGCTTCCTGTGCTTCTTTCTGCAGCAGCTTAAGACAAATCGTGCATCAGAGAGATAAAAAATCACATGTACAAAAAGAAAAAATACTAAAACAACATTAGGACACCATATCAGTGAAGACAGCTGAAGAACGCAGGATACGAGTGCGGTGGTGAAAAAGGGGAAGAGAGAGAAAAAGAAAGAGCCGGCTTTCACTGGGATGCAGACGTGACCCGGGTGGCCGCGAGAACGATGAGCAGCCGTCCCGGGAAAACAGAAGATCCTCTGTCTCATAGAGAGAGTGTGTGAGAGAGAGAGAGAGAGAGAGAGAGAGAGAGAGAGAAAGAGAACGTGGGGGATGGAGACCGAGTTCAGAATCCGATCCCAGTGTCAGCGTTTCTTAGCAACAGTCTCGGTTTCCCGGGTGATGGGGACCGACATCACTTCCTGTCTGTGTGAGAGAATGTGACTGCACACAGTGTCGTCTGGACGAGAAAACAGGCATAATACACACACACACACACACACACACACACACACACACACACACACACACACACACACAAGAGGCTTCATTAATTAATAATGTATTAAGTAGATTTTAACTATACACACACACAAAGAGTCTGATTAAGATCTGATGAGCTTAACTGCATCACCTCACAGCATGTCATGACCTCCAACGTGATTAATTTCTTATAGAAGCAAGCCTACACCACATCAGTCTGCTTAAATATTGCAAAAATGTTTGATTATTAATTAATTGATTGATTATTTCCTCACTTTTGACATCAATAAGTCAGTAAAGCAACTTCAAGTCATGAAACAGAGGAACCTAAGGCCTTCTGTCTGAGGACACTGGAGACTCCTTCCATAAAAGCAGGAAGTGGCCAAACTGTTCCCACAAAGTTGGGAGCATGAAATTGTGCAAAATGTCTTGGTACATTATGCTGACGCATTAAGTGTCCCTTTGACTGAAACTAAGAGGCCGAGCCCAATGCCTGAAAAACAACCCCACATCATAATCCTCCCTCCACCAAACTTTACACTTGGCACAATGCAGTCAGAACCAAACCCAGACTTGTCCATCGGTTTGCCAGACAGAGAAGAGTGAGTCGTCACTCCAGAGAACACGTCTCCGCTGCTCTAGAGTCCAGTGATTGCGTGCTTTACACCAATGCATCCGCTACTTTGCATTGCACTTGGTGATGTAAGGCTTAGGTGCAGCTGCTCGGCCATGGAAACCCATTCCATGAAGCTCTCTAGGCACTGTTCTTGAGCTAATCTGAAGGCCACATGAAGTTTGGAGGTCTGCAACTATCGACTCTACAGAAAGTTAGAGACCTCTGTGCACGATGCGTCTGAGCATTCGCTGACCCCGCTCTGTTATTTTACGAGGCCTACCACTTCATGGCTGAGTTGCTGTCGTCCCCAATCGTTTCCACTTTGTTATAATACCACTAACAGTTGACTGTGGAATATTTAGTAATGAAGAAATTGTATGACTGGACTTATTGCACAGGTGGCATCCTATCACGGTACTATGCTGGAATTGACTGAGCTCCTGAGAGCGACCCATTCTTTCACAATTGTTTGTAGAAGCGGTCTGCATGCCTAGGCCATTGATTTTATACACCTGAACTAAATGATTTCGATGGGTGAGTGAATACTTTTGGCAATATAGTGTAATCAACATCTCCTGACCAATCAGAAGACAGAACTGAGCAGTAATGGGTTCATATAGCAGAGCTGAGTCTGAGTCAGGAAGACTTAAATATGGCTAAGATTCGAGTTCATGCAGCAAGAGGAAACTGGAAAGACTCCAGAAAAAAAATAAATACATTAAGAGTGATAAGGAGAGAGAGAGGAAGGAAAAAATAAGCACATTGAGGTGTGTGCATTAGACTCTCTGTGCAACGGTCCTCAGGTCAGGAAGATAAAGCTCCAGCGTGGAGAAAGTGCTGAGGTCGTAAGCAGCTGGTTCTCTTTTAGTTTCAGCGTTCGGCTGATTTACAAAGAAGTGTTTGTGCAAAACGTCATACAGGCAGTGACCTTGTAGTGCATGACGAAAAAGGAAGAGAAGAAAAACATGATATAAAAAGCATCCTAGATAGTCTCTCTCTCTCTCTCTCTCTCTCTCTCTCACTTCTGCTTCGTTTGAAAGGAATTCTTAGAAAGCAGAAGTATTTTCATAATATTCAGGATGAAGAAATTTCACAAAAGCTTTAGTGACTTCCTTGTTCTAACTAAAGTGTCATGTCAAGTGAGAACAAAGTGAGTTCACATTTGACTTGGAATTCTACCAAAACATCTACACATAGTGGCTAAAAGTATGTGCACCCCTTTCCATCACCTCCATGTGGCCTTGTTGAATGTCTCACTTTAGATTCACTCCTCCTTGTGTTTGCTGTTATAGCATGCTTCTGTAACCTGGGTTACAGTTAAGTTATCAATTTTGGTTTACTTTGGCCAATATCAAAGGAGCTGGGAACGTGTGGAGTCCAAAGTGTGAATACTAACAAGGAGACTTCAACATATCAATAAACTTATCTAAACAGTTTATAACAAACATTTACACATTTTACACTACATTACAAATACAGAGTTTGTGCTCAGTAAGTCCTACCACACCAATGGGTGAGAAAGCATACTGATCTTCATATCAGAGTATGGTCCTACAGCACCAGTGCAGCTGATGTTCCATCTCCGGCATGAAGTGCTCCTTTCCTGGCTCACCAGCAGTCGACTGGAATTATCTTGTTCCACTTTCTGAAGCTGTTAGTTTCAGTTCTTGATGCACAGAAAAATTCCACACCCTCAAAACCTGACTATAAACAGGTCACACAGTTATCATGTATTATTACAAAAATATTTTACAATTGTACTTTTAACCAACAACTGGCTGTTGTCATGTATTTTTTTTTCACATATATAAGATGCTAACACAAGCAGCTTCTGCCCATGCCATTCTGCATTCAAACTAAGTTCGGCTAACCGAACTTCCCGGTACTTTTTAACTGAGCAAAACTCATTGTCAACCACTCCACAAAACAGCAAACAAGCGTAATCATCCTCTCTTTCTTACGAACTACTGAATTCCACAAAAACGAGCCTGTCAGCAACACAACAAAACAGGCTCCAACCAAAACACGGGAGGGAGAGAGAGAAAGAGAGCAACCCGGTTGCTGTGCGAGCAGCAAAAATGGCAATCCACCAGTACGGCAAAGGTCCGGGACCCTCAAAGAAAACAACCTCCGCTTGGCCAGCACTCTACAACAGCCAATACGATTGACTCACCCCACTTGCCCAAGCATATGTATGCTTATACTGCTACACGATGATACAGAAATGACAACTGTATTGAGTCTTCTTTTTTTTCCCTTAGTTGCCTATCATGGGCTACACCCTCCCCCCACCTTAAACTCATGTATGTCTCATTACATGATAAAGGTCAGGCTGTTGCTGTTGGAGGAAGTTGAACAGGGTCATATGCATGGTTCTCGTTCAAAACATCAGTAAAAGCTGTGGTTAACCCCTGAAACAGTGACTGCCCTACAGCTTTTAAGGGATGTCCAAGCCTTACATACTGAAGCTGGTTAGGCTGTTCCCTGTGCCTGACTGAACATCTGGTAGAACTTGTCTGCTACTTCTGGGTCAGTAAAGTAATTCAGTTGGGACTCAACTAACCAGTCAGTCTCAGCTTTATCTGTCTCTTGAGCACTGTCAGACATGGCAGGGGCCACTAATCATGACAGTCACGTGTACCTTCTGCTTGTCTGGTTTGGTCAGTAGATGAGTGCTCGATATCTTTTTGGCAGTGGCTCGTCAAATGCTGCGTCACTATATTTACAGTACTCTCAGGTACATCACATGATTAATCAACTTCTGGAGTGCAATTCACCTCTTGGACATCTACAAGAGTCTCAACAGAAGAATTTGTGTTTGGAGATCTAATATGTTGCGTATCCTGCAAATTAACTACAGTATTGTGAGATCAGGTTGTACTGAGTTTTGGTGGGTGGTTAGATACCTAGAGACCTCAGCACTGGGATGCACACTGTACCAGCATACTGGAATGATTTCATCATTTCTTCTAAAAAATTTTTCTCCTTTGGTGGCCTTCGCCTTTGTCTGCTTAGTGGACTCATTACTCATCTTTAGAGAAAGATAGCCACAAGGGAGAAATAAATGCCTATGTAGTGTTCTAATTGTACCATCTTGGTCTTCAGGTTTGACAGTATAGACTGGAAGAGTTCCTGCCCTTTTAACCACTACGTATATGACTGACTCCCATCTGTCTGTTAGAGTTTGTGCTTACTCTGAATACGGACATTCCTGACCAATACTCGGCCACAGGTTCTGAGACAGTTACATGTTTGGAAAATCTGTTTTTGTACTTCTCTGCTACTTTGGAAGCATTATCAGAGGCCAACTTGTAACTTTCATCAAGATGGGATTTGAGGCTCTGTACGTACTGAGAATGTCTATGCTGTACCCTTTTTACAGGCAACCCAAATGCAAGGTCAACAGGCAGCCGGGGCTGATGCCCAAACATTAGTTCGTATGGCAAAAATCCAATGACATCATTCCGGGACAATTATAAGCATGGACAAGTAGCTTCACAAAATCATGCCAGTGAGACTTTACTTGGTTTTGGTGAGTGTCTAGCATGTCTAGCGTGTCTCTCAACAGGGTTTCCCCTGGGGTGGTATGGGGAAGTACTCATCTTCTGTATTCCTGCCACCTAACAAAGCTCTTCTATCATGTGAGATTCAAAATCTGGCCCCTTGTCACTATGATGTTTTTCAGAGATTCCGTAGTGCATGATAAAATGAAATGAAATAAGATCATGAAATGATCTGTGATCACCAAGATATCTTTGGTTCCACTTCGGCCTGGTTCAAAAAAAAGAAAATGCATACAAACAAGTTCAAGGGGTCTCGTAGTATTGATATTGATTATCAATTGATTTTTTTAGGCGATTACTTTCTGTGCAAACATCTCCCACAAGTCTGTACTTTCCTCTCTACATCCATGACCAACCTCGGCCAGTAGAACATGGATCTTACAAGGTCTAAGGACCGCTCAATGCCCATATGATCATGCAGGCTGGTCAGAACAGTTTCACAAAGTTCAGATGGCAACAGAAGCTGGTAGAGCGTTTGTACCTGACGCCTGAAGTTCACCTGAAGTTCTGAAAGCTCATGGCTCAGTGTGGGTAATGATTTCTGTCCATCCTCAATTTGGGAAATGATATGCTTTAAACATTGATCAGCTCTCTATTTAGTCACTATCTCTACTTCAACAAGTAGTGAAAACTGGCAAGCCTGCAAATTCATCTTCCTCCCCATAGCTGTCAGTCACAGCACTAGAAGACATAGCAATGGTTTCAATAAGGGGAAAGCAGTCAGCACAAACTTTATTGTCATGGTTGGCACTGTAGATAAACTGTCTCTCACAGATAGCCTTCCCAACAGCTTGGTCTGTTGCATCAATATTTCTGGGATCAGAGAGGTGATCCTGTGTGAATTGATATATACATTCTCTCTTTTTTTGAGATTTTGTATCATCAAGAAAGGATCATGAGGTCAGCAGGCCAGTCCATCAGCTTCAGAATTTTGCTTTCGAAGATGATACAGGAGATGCAGATTCACTGTTGTCCTTCCTGTTCTTGATAAAAAACAGCAGCAAAGCCTGTGGTCTTTATCTGTATTAAGGATGTAGGGCTCCTGGGGGTCCTGGGCGAACCCTAACACAGGAGCAGTGGTGAGTTTTTTAACAAACATTTCAAATACTTGTTGGCAAGTTGATGTCCAGCAGCTTCCAAATGGCTCTTTAGGGTTGTGGCATAGGTTTGTTTTGTTTTTTGGTTGGTGTCTCTTATGGGAAGGTGGGTAACCAGAAGTCATGGAGGGGTTTGACTATGCTGGAGTAGCCCTTGACGAACCTCCTGTAATAACCTGCAAATCAAAGAATGGACCTCAACTCTCATAGGTTCTGAGGGACTGCCCACATTCGAAGAGCAGCAACTTTCTCTGGGTCCGTCTCTACTCCGTTCTGAAAGACCACATGGACGAGGTATCGGATAGATGTCTGAAAAAACATGCACTTCTCAAGAGACAGCTTCAGTCCAAACTCTTGTTTTTAAGTACCTTTGTCAATCTTGCTTCATGTTCCTCCAGGATTTTGGAAAATACGAGAACCTCTTTTAGGAAAGGAAAACGAGTACCTCTTTAAAATTCATGTCTCCCATTCTACTTTCTTTTTTTTTTTTTTTTTTCCCCCGATTTCCTCCCTGTCACTAGGGGGCTCCCACATTAAGGCTAATACTACCACTCAGCTGGAAGGGCCGAAGACTATCACGTGTTTCCTCCGAACAACGTGACGCCAGCCGACCGCATCTTTTTTCGAACTGCTCGCTCACGCACCGATGGGGGCGGCGTGACTCATTTGGAGGACACCGCTATCCGCTCCTTCCGTTGCGCGAGGTCACAGACGCCCCTGATTGGCTGTAGAGCCGTGATTAATGTGGGAGCACTAAGTACCTCTCATCCTTCCCCTCTGAGAGAGCTCGGCCAATCAGCTCTCTCTAGACCTCCGGCTGCGAGAGGTTACAGCATCACCCGGGATTTGAACTGGCAATCTCCGAATGATAGGGCGAACACTTTACCACTGCGCCACTCGGAGGCCTCCCATGCACTTTTTCATAAATTTTTGAAAGGTACTTGGTGCATTTGTCACTTCTAGAGGCATGCGGTTGAATTTCCTATAATCAATACACAAAAGAACCTGATTATTTTTTTCCTAACCACCACAATCAGTGATGAAAAGGGAGATTCTGACTCTCGAATGACTTCAGCATCCAGAAGCTCTTGAATGTGCTTGCGGACGGCCTCAATGTCCTGTGGGTATATTGGCCGAGCGCGGTATTTATAAGGGGTTTCTTGAGAGTTTCATGTGGTGCATTTCTTTGTCTGTTCTCCCAAAATCTAGGTAATGTTGCTCCAAAATTTAATTTTAAACTTGACTTTTGGTGTGGGTGAGTCCTCGATGTATTTATTAGGCTGTGCTCCTGTGACCAAATACCACAATGAGTATTAACAATTTCACACTTTGCAGGGATGAAAATATCATGGTCCGACTCATTGCTGATCACAACTGGGAGTTTATGGGGTGGTTGCTTGGGAAATCAATTGAACAAGTTCTCACTAACAGGCCACCATTTAAGGCAGGGGAAGACAGATGTTCGAGAACAACAGATCGTTCATTTTGGAGGCCACAAGCTAAGACCTTTCTAAGACCACAGTTTTCCCAGCTGGAATAACTTGAGGACCCCTGCCTTGCAATTTTACCACACCATGATGGCTGATGCTAGACTGCTTCTGTTTGAACTTCCACTTCCATGGCTTTGCAACCATACAGGATCGGCTGATGGGTTGCTGTATCAGTTTCACACTAAATGTTGTACAACATATCAAGGGTATTTGTGGCAAACAAAATGAGGGATTGTGAAGCAGCTTGTACATCAGGTACTACCAAGGCAAGTGTTGACATTTCAACCAGCATTCCCAGACATTCTTTGGGAATGTGACAGTAATTTTTATATAGTCCAAATAAGGTCCATTAGCTCCCTTCACCACTAACAGGTCATAGAGTGGCTTAATCTCAAATTCTGTCAGGTGTCGATCAAAGAAAGATTGTGTCAAGTGGGCAGTTAAACCTTTTATCATTAACAACCACCTGAACTGTGCTCTTGCTGCCAATCAGTCCTTGTGCTAAACACGAAAGGTGATTTCTTACTAGCACACAATTTAGTTGTGTTACTTCTGGTTACATCTGAGGTACATATCCGTCTTATTTCAGCCCCCATTTTTCCCACAACAGAGACTGAATATAGTTTAACCTTGAGTTGGTCCAAAGTTACACTGGATGTTGGAGCGTGTATGTGTGTGGATTCATGTTCATTCACTCACTCTATGGGGGGCTCAGGCGCTGATGCCGAAGAGCAGTTCACCCCAAAGCAGATGAGTTCAGTGGGGCTCTGTGCAGGGCACTTGAGTTCTTCCATTCCAACACACTCATCACTGCATGGAGCTCTTTATGGACAGGGGCAAGTAAGTGGTCATGTTGGAACAGGGTCAGGCCTGTAAGTTTAAATTAACAGCATATGGACACATTCAATAGAGAAAAAACTATATATGAGTATGGTTGTCAGGGGGCACATATTTCATATTTCAGTAGCATGTTACTAAAAATATCAATAATGTGTTGATGGTTCAACGGCACGACGATGTAAACATCCACACATCTCACTCCTCATCTCATGGCCACTCAGATCACCTGACTGCTTCATCATCATCACCATCATGGTGTCTTGTTCTCCGAGTGCACATTACACAGACCTCAGAAACTGTAAAGAACACAACAACACTGCTAACAAGCACAGTGTACGTGTCGCTTCTCTTTACACGCCCTGCCCTCGAGTTCTCGCACTCCTGGTGGTGAGCCGTTTTTTATTTTTATTATTTATTTTTTACATAATGTCATCAGCATGCACCCAAGACTCCTCCCATTTCTGAGGTCCATCCTGAGCACCAGTGACACTTTTTCATTTGACCAACCTCACCAGTGAGTCGTCTCCTTCATCTCCTGAATAACTCGTGGACATTTCTTTTACTGAACTGGACTAAAGATCACTGTAAAAACACACACACACACACCTGACCAGATGATGGAGTTTGATGACGTCACTTATAGTTTGGGTGTTGGCTTGGCTTGGACATTTGCTGTAAAGTATTAGATCATTTTGTTGTATATTTGCTAGGAATGTTAATGAGCAATCATTAATCTATTAATATATTATATAATGAAACAATTATAAATGTGTATAAACTAGAGAATGTTTGTTTAGCATATTTCGTAGCTTGCATATGCTTGATTCCCCTTTTTTGTACCACAAGAGGGCGCACTTACAGTTTGTTGTATTTTTAGTGGGTTTGTTTTTGAATGAGAACCTTACATTTTTCCAGTTTTATTCAGTTTGTTTAAATGATTTCTGCTTCACTAATTTGTTGCACGTAACAAATTGTCGAGACTGTGCAACTAGATCTGTTTAAATAAAAGTTACAAGCAAGAAAAAAGTCTTAGCATTAATTATTAATCGATTACTGATTATTGACATTAATGACTCGGTTAAAAAAAATCTGCAGCCCTCTAGTGGTATGGAGTAAAAACAATGATCTTTACCACTTTTTAAATATCATGACATTTAAAATTATTCCTAAATCTTTTTAAATTTGTTATAAAAATACATGACTATGTGCAGAAACATTCCCAGTGTAAGATGCACAGGAAAGGGGTGGAGCTTCTGGGGTTGCCAGTTACTATCAGTAAACAGACACAGATCAGCTCATCAGACCATTTTGTTTTTATTAAGGAGGATTCAAGACGCCATACCTGCGTACGGCATTGAGGAATTGCCAGGTCTATTGTAGTTAAACCCAACATGAAACATGTTTTTCTACATTGCTCGTTAGCGTGCGCCGCAGGATTGTTCTTACTAGAGCTAATCGCCTGCACAGAATGACTCGCAGCTCGGCGTTGTGCATGTGCGCGGTGCACAGAGAATTAATGATCAACTTAATGGCAAATTAATGAGTTTGTTGCTCGATGGCATGAACTCCTGGTACACGGTTATACTGTTAAAACAAGCAGGAGACTAGAATTCAAAAACATTTCAACGTGCATAAACAAGTCTCAACGTCTGGTCGGTGTGTAAATGAAATGACACAGTCCAGGTAATACTATGTAGTGTATATAACAGTGTGTGTGTGTTATCTGAGAAGCACTTGTGCAAAACGGTGGTGCGCATGCGGTCAGCCTGATGGTGTGTTCTGCCAGGAAAAACAGCCAAACCATGCCATCTGGTAGCTGAAGCTGGCACCGAGGGGACGCTGTACGGCTCCATGACATATTGGAGTAGTTAAAATTAACACTGTGACACGGTTTGGCAGAAACAGCCATTAAACAAATCTACTGCTCGCTCTATTTCAGTCTCTCTCTCTCTCTCTCACACACGCACACACATCAGTGCAGTACTTTTGTAACCCCCTCTCCAAGAAACCCCCCTGAACCTTGCGAAAGAAAAATTACAACATCGCTGAACAAAACAAATCAGCTTTATTTCATTTTTTTCCCCCTAAAACAACGCAGGCGAACTTAAGAGAAAAGTAAAACCTATGCAAAAGTAAAAGCATAAAAAATACAAGATGAATCAATTTAAATCAAAGGAGCGTTACATCTCCCGGATGCAATCCGGTAAACAGAGCATGTGTGTACATTTTGCATTGTTAATATTAATATCAGTATATATACACACACACACACACACACACACACACACACACGTACGCACGCGCAGGATCTGCAACCTAATACCGAACCTCCTGCACTTCTTTCTGGCATTTCAAAGCAAAAGGAAATCCTCAAATCAGGTCCATAAGAATCTCGTCCTCCATCACGCTCGACACCTGAGGCATCCCGGGGTTCTGCGCCACGGCGCCCCTCGGACCCGCGCTCATCATCATCTGACCTGCACAGAGGGAAAGAATTGAACAATGTTTAAAAAAAAAAAATTACTTTTATGAAAATATTACCATGGACCACAAGGCTAGTGTCTCTAACACAGCTAGGCTCGAATTCGTCACAGCTTTAACAGCAGTATGAATTGTATGAACAACATCAATATGACAGTGTTACCATAGCAACCATGATTTTCTCTATCCCTAAACGCTAACTTCTTTGCCCGCAACAAAAAAATTTGCAACCACATTTATTTATTTGTTTATTTATTAGGGGGCGGGGATTATCGTGGTATCTAGCTAGCTGTAGTGATGCTAGCTAATGGCATTTAAAATTATTAAGCGTATTCGACCAGTTACATCCGCCGATTTCAATCCACACCACTAGAGGGTGCTAAAAACAGCTCGAGCTGCACCTAGCATACGTTACAGATAGTGAGATAAAAAGCAGACCTCCAGACCCAGTGCTAACAGATGGATTGAATGAAACATTTCGATACTGAAACACCGGCACGTAGAGATGTTTCTGGTAAGACAAGAGGAATCTTTTAAGTTAACGATTAGGACAACTGTATCTCAGCTTTAACGCTCGTCAGTAGGAGCATCGTTAGTAACGGAATGCTTGCATGTGAAAAAAGGAGCATGGAATCCCCCTTAAACTCCTTTAAAAATATTATACTCTCTGACATTTCTAGTGTTAGCATGGTAACCGTTTGTTGCTCGGAGTGAAATAAGGTGGCACCAGATGCTAGGCACAGATGGTGGAGTTGGAAGAATAAAACCCAGATTGAACGAATAATGTGTGATCTTTAATAAATGAAGGTATGAGTTTTTGGATGTTTTGCCGCTGTTGATATAAAGGAAACCGCAGTGGGTAAGGACGTGGTCACACCTGAGATGGGCTGTCTCCACTGTGACTGGATCTGAGGGCCGGCTCCCGTAGGGTGCACCATCGGCTGGTTGAGACCCTGCAGAGGGAGCATGCCCTGCATGTGAGACACGCCGCTCTGCTGAGAGAGAGAGGGAGAAAACAGGAAGTGGAAACGTCATCAGCGACGTAAGAAAAATAAACATGCGTAAAGTTGATAGAGTTCATTTTCATTATAAAAAAGTTTTACATTCATATTCTTATCAGTCTAATATACATACGTACAGCGGGACCTCGGCGTACAAGATTAATCCGTTCCGGAGGCGAGTTCTTAAGATGAAAATTTGTATCGTGAAACGCGTTGTCCCATAGGAAATAATGTAAATGCAGATAATCCGTTCCATTGGTAATATTACCAATTTCCAACACCATAATCATATTATTTCATAAAAGAACAATCAAAAATTTAGAAAAGACACGTTATTGAAGTAAAATATTTAATAAGTAGACGTTAACTTTTTTCGCCATTTGGTTTCGACCTGGTTCGGTCGCACGTATGCCGAAAATGCTTCATATGACGAGACAAATTTCTTGCAAAATCTCAAAAATTTTTATTCATAAAAGTTCGTAGGCTTTCGGGGAATTTGGAGGCGGAGTCAACACCTCCTTTTCTCGAACAGTGTGTCCTGCTGAAAGACACCGTCTCTATGAAGAGGCGTAACTCGGGTTTGTAACAGTGTTTAAGTAGGTGGTACGTGTCAGAGTGACATCCACATGAATGAACTGCAGGACCCGTGGTTTCCCAGTGGAACTTCGCCCAGAGCATCTCACCGCTGGTCTTCCCATAGTGCATCCTGGTACCATCTCTAATGCATCAGACTGACCAGACGGTCTCCTTCCATCGCACTGTGGTTCAGGTCTGATGCCCATTGGTTTTTCTGGTGGAGGACACGGTCAGCATGGGCACCCTGACCACTCTGCAGCTCCGCACACAACAAACTGCGACACACAGTGTGTTCTGACTCCGTGTGTTCTGACTCCTTTCTGTCAGAACCAGTGTTCACTTTGTCATCACTCTAAGCTACAGTAACTCTCCTAATGGATTGGACCAGACGAGTAGCCTTCACTCCCCACACGTGCATCAGTGACCCCTGGCTGCCCATGACCCTGTCGCCGGGTCACCGGTTCTCCTTCCTTGGGGCACTTTTGGTAGGTCCTGACCGCTGTAGACCGAGAACCACACAAGAGCTGCAGCTTCAGAGATTTAACGTTACGGCTGAAGGAATACTGTGTACCGTTTTGTTTGAACATTTTTATCCTCTCATTATTCACTTTTAACTGGAAAAGTTATTTTAAAAATCAAGATTTTGATATGTAGCTGTATATAAACCTTAGCAGCGCTGCAAAGAAAAAAGAGAAACTGTGATTTCACAGAAACATTTCCAACTATAAAGCAGCCGCTGCCTATTTAAGTGTGCACACACACACACACACAGAACATTGTGTGATTACACTCATTATGTAACCCTGAAGAGCTGCTCTCTCTCTCTCTCTCTCTCACACACACACACACACACACACACACACACACACACACACACACACACACACACACACACACACTTACTGGCTGCTGCTGGCTCAGGAGAAGGCTACGGAGCTGTGGATTGGCTCCTGGGTTGGGGAGGCGGAGCATTGCACCAGGGGGTTGGGCTTGACCTTGGGCCACCTGATTGGGTGAAGCGCCGGTGACGGGAGGCTGCTGATTGGCCGTCACTGCTCCTCTCATCGTTAGCTGAGAAAACGGACGTTGAAATGATGTTTATGTAACGTTATAAATGCAAAACAGATCTTTAATCATGCAAAATTTAAAAAAATTATAAGTAAAGCAATCATTACGATGAGTTAACACCAAGCAATCGCAGACCACATTTCAGCACTTAAAAAATTCCTAACTATTGCCAAAGAAAAAATATTGGCACCCCATGTTAATCCCGACATTACCAAACTTTGCCGTGCGTAACTGTATTTCCTGTTGTCCATAAACAAATAGTCTCCGCAGAGCCTGTAGGTATCGTCTCGCTAACAAGCTAGCGGGAATAAAGTCATTAATTTCCATCAGCTGTCACGTGTAGACGCGGGACTCGGCTGCACAACACCTGATCTGATTTACACGCAGCAAATCAAATGCTGCAGTCGGGAAATATTAAACAGCGCTCTGGTTAATGCTGCTGATTTAGTGTCTAGGTCAGGCGTCATTTCTGAGACTTTTTCTAGAAAGCAGTGTCAGGGTGTAGTAGACTGAAGCGAGCCATCACAGAAAACACTAAACATACATAAATTGTGATTAAAACATGATGCACTGCCTCGCTGTCAACGTCTGGAGTTACACCGCTGCGTTTGATCTAATCTCGTTTACAGTCATTTACATACACTGTCTCATTTTCCACTGTTTCCTTTTAAAGAGTTTGTTTCACATCATCTAATTCACACCATCTTATTTACACCATCTTGTTTATACAATCTCGCTTTACAGCATCTTGTTGACATTGTCTCATTTACACTCTAATTCATAGCATCTCATTTTACAGTGTCTCATTTACAGTCTCGTTTTACACTGTATAATTCACAGCATTTCGTTTACAGAGTCTTGTTATACACTGTCCACTTCAGTGTCTCGTTTTACAGTGTCTAATTCACATTGTCTTGTTTTACACTGACCACTTTACAGTGTCTCGCTTTACACTGTCAAATTCACTGCATCTCATTTACACAGTCTAGTTTAATACTGTCTAATTCGCACCGTCACGTTTTACACTCTTTTACACAGTCTCGTTTTACACCGTCTCACTTAAACTGTCCTTTTTACATAGTCTCTATTTCACATCGAATTCACAGCATCTCGTTTTACACTGTCTAATTCACTACGTCTCGTTTACTGTCTCGTTTTACACTGTCTCACTTACACTGTCTCACTTACACTGTCTCACTTACACTGTCTCACTTACACTGTCCTCATGATTTTTTCTTTCCTTTTTATGTTCTTTTCTAAAACACATCTCCTGATATACTGAACTTTCAATCTCGTACAGTAGAATGCAGATCAATCCCTGCTATCCGTTTTACTCAAATGAGGATGGGTTCCCTGCTGAGTCTGGTTCCTCTCAAGGTTTCTTCCTATTACCATCTCAGGGAGTTTTTCCTTGCCACTGTCGCCATCGTCCTCAGCTTGCTCATCAGGGACAGTCTTATAATTTTGATTCATACACGTTCACATCTCATACAAACTTATATAATTCTTTTGATTGTGTAAACAAGACACTGTAAAATAGAATGCTGTGAATTAGACAGTGTAAACAAGACACTGTAAAATGAGATGCAGTGAATTAGACAGTGTAAATGAGAATGTGAGAATGAGAATAGACTGTCTCCTTTTACATCGTCTCGTTTTCACATCTAAATCACACCATCTCGTTTTATAGTGGGTCATTCACAGCATCTCGTTTACATAGTCTCGTTTTACACTGTCCAATTTACTACGTCTCGTTTTATACTGTATCGTTTTACAGTCTCATTTTACACTGTCTAATTAACTGCGTCTCGTTTTACACAGTCTCATTTACAGTTTCATTTACACCGTCTCATTTTACACCATCTCGTTTTACACAGTCTAATTCACTGCGTCTCGTTTTACAGTGTCTAGTTTACACATGCTCGTTTTATACTATCTAATTCACTGCTCTCGTTTTACAGTGTCTCGTTTACTGTCTCCTTTTACACAATCTCATTTACGCAGGCTCACTTACACTGGTTCACTTACACTGGTTCACTTACACTGGCTCATTTTATACTGTATCGTTTTACAGTGTTGTAAAACTGTCTAATTCACTTCTCGTTTTACAGTGTTTCGTTTTTACTGTCTACTTCACATTCTCATTTACACTGTCTAATTCACTGCATCTCGTTTTACAGTGTCTCGTTTACTGTCTCCTTTTACACAATCTCATTTACGCTGGCTCACTTACACTGGTTCACTTACACTGGCTCATTTTATACTGTATCGTTTTACAGTGTTGTAAAACTGTCTAATTCACTTCTCGTTTTACAGTGTTTCGTTTTTACTGTCTACTTCACATTCTCATTTACACTGTCTAATTCACTGCATCTCGTTTTACAGTGTCTCGTTTACTGTCTCCTTTTACACAATCTCATTTACGCTGGCTCACTTACACTGGTTCACTTACACTGGCTCATTTTATACTGTATCGTTTTACAGTGTTGTAAAACTGTCTAATTCACTTCTCGTTTTACAGTGTTTCGTTTTTACTGTCTACTTCACATTCTCATTTACACTGTCTAATTCACTGCATCTCGTTTTACAGTGTCTCGTTTACTGTCTCCTTTTACACAATCTCATTTACGCTGGCTCACTTACACTGGTTCACTTACACTGGCTCATTTTATACTGTATCGTTTTACAGTGTTGTAAAACTGTCTAATTCACTTCTCGTTTTACAGTGTTTCGTTTTTACTGTCTACTTCACATTCTCATTTACACTGTCTAATTCACTGCATCTCGTTTTACAGTGTCTCGTTTACTGTCTCCTTTTACACAATCTCATTTACGCTGGCTCACTTACACTGGTTCACTTACACTGGCTCATTTTATACTGTATCGTTTTACAGTGTTGTAAAACTGTCTAATTCACTTCTCGTTTTACAGTGTTTCGTTTTTACTGTCTACTTCACATTCTCATTTACACTGTCTAATTCACTGCATCTCGTTTTACAGTGTCTCGTTTACTGTCTCCTTTTACACAATCTCATTTACGCTGGCTCACTTACACTGGTTCACTTACACTGGCTCATTTTATACTGTATCGTTTTACAGTGTTGTAAAACTGTCTAATTCACTTCTCGTTTTACAGTGTTTCGTTTTTACTGTCTACTTCACATTCTCATTTACACTGTCTAATTCACTGCATCTCGTTTTACAGTGTCTTGTTTACACTGTCTAATTCACAGCGTTCCGTTTTACAGTGTCTCATTTACACTGTCTCGCTTTACATCGTCTCCTTTTCCACCGTCTCGTTTCACGGCGTCTTGTTTACGTCTCATTTTCACCGCTTTGTTTTACACAGTCTCATTTACACTCGTGGTATTCCATTACAGAAAAGAACATAAAAAGGAAAAAAAATCCTAACTTTACTGACTTTAACCAAAAGAACAAGTTTTCATTCCCCGCGTGTGTTTGAGACTAACGTTGCGGAAAGAATTTCAGCAAGCAGATTAATTGAAAACAAACGTGACGTGCCACGTGATGACAGACCATCGCGTTCAAAGTTCTGCTTTAAACCTCGAGCACGATGTGCCGCGTAACCTGGGGAACGATAAACACCTACTGAATCACCAGCCTGTATCAACTCACTGTCTCATTCAGTCACCAGCTTCCCCTGCGTTACACCTCAGAGCGCTGCTGTGCTGAGTGTGGGGGGTTAGTATGGGGTTAGTGTGTTCACAGAGAAACAGGAATGTGAGGTAAGGGGGTGTATTCAGAAATCAGAGGAATCTCCCAGGCCTCCAGTCAAGAGAAGCGACAGTTACACTGTATTCCGTGAGATTTTTGGAGGAGTCTCCATTTTCAGAGGGAAAGCTATAGCTATATTTATGCAAGTTGATAACAACAGCTAGCTAACATAACCGGTTTTTAAACTTTTGTTCATTAGTGTAGGACTTTGCTCTGATCAATGTGTCCTTAAAATTTCAATAACTGTGTATTATTTCATTGTATGTTATTAATAAAAAAAAATGGATTATTGGAAATTATACTACTGTATATTACTTTATACAGTGAACTGTATGTGTGTGTTTGTGTGTGTCTCACCATGTTATTCTGTCTCTGCTGCTCGTCCATCATTGTGACCTGACTAACAGGAGCCATGCCCACCACCACAGGCTGGGTGGAGAGAAGGAGAGAAGGAACGAGGGAGAGAAGGAACGAGGGAGTGAGAGAGGAAGGCGAGGAACAGACCGAACAGGAGGGAGAAAAAGAAACAGAAAGAGGAACACGTGAGCGGAGATGTGGAGCGTTAGGACATCATGCAGCTTGAGTGTGACCCCGAGAACAGGAACAACATCGGGGTGGAGTTTAAGAAAGAAGCAGCGGTAAAGCCCCGCCCACTAAATGGCAATCTGGCTGCTGATTGGTTACCTGTGGCTGCACGTTGCCGTGAGTGACGGGGAGCTGTCCGGGAGGCCGGTTCAGGAAGTTCTGATTGGGAGGAACCTGAGCGGGCTGCATCTGACCCGCGTTACCCATCTGAGCAGAACCAGACCAGGAAGTGTTACACACATGGGGTGTAACATGGGGTGTGTGTGTCTGTAATACTAAAATTAACACTTAACACCTACAATGACTTAGGATACAAAGTGACTAAATCTACAGAAAGAAATTAAAAAAAGAATTTATCAAAGGAAAAGGAAGAGAAAGGAATGTGGAAAAGAGAAAAAAAGTAGGAAACAGAAAAAAAAAGAAGGGGGAAAAAGGAAGAAAGAAGGAAAGGGAATGTAAATAAACAATGAAAGTAAAACGACAGTCATAAAAATGAAAGAAAGAATGAAATGTAACAAGAAAAAAATATAGAAAGCAAAAGGAAATGTTAAAGGAAAAGAAAAAAAATGGAAAAAGAGGAAAAAGAAAGAAACCCAAGGAAACAGATCAAAGTTGATCTTTCATGTCAGTTCTGTTTGATTTTATTAATACTGCAACTTGCAAAAATTTTGAAATGACAGATTATTATTATTATTATTAAATACATTTTGTATGATATAGTCATGAGAGCAGGATGTTAAACTCTACTCTCATTTCTTTTGTTTACTGTTATTTTACTTACAGTTTTATCATAGAGATATTGTTTAAAATGTAGCTATAGTCATTATTTTGAGTTGCTTTTATTCTTTTCCAAATACAAAACAGTTGTAGGATTTCAAACTATAAAAAATGTTAATAAAAAATATATACAGTATATTTAATCTTACATTAGAGTTAATTATTTTGTAGGTTCCTAAGGAATCACTGTGTGTGTGTGTGTGTGTGTGTGTGTGTATGTGTGTGTGTGTGTGTGTGTGTGTGTGTGTGTCACCGTGCGGTGCTGCTGCACTTGTTTGTGGTTGGTGATGACTTGGCGGATGCCGTTAACGAAGCCGCTCTGGTCGTTAGGGATCAGACCCATGAAGATCCTCTTCTTGGACGAGTAGAGCAGCATGAGGACACGCACTTCACATGGAGCGCTGTGGGGGAAATGAACACAGCCCGCCTATACACACACACACACACACACACACACACACACACACACACACACACACACACACACACAGTGAACATGAGAGAGTGTAAGACAGCAAGTGAGTGTTTAATAACATTTCATTCCTCTGGAACGCTGAGTGAAAACTGAACCCTCAATAAAAGAGACCTCAGACACACACACACACACACACACACACACACACACACACACACACTGATCAGTGCACCCTCTAGTGGACAGCTCTGAGACGGCAAGTTGTCCTTCTGAGCGATGCGTCTCCGTCAGACTCGGTCAGGATTAATAACTCTACAGTTATCCTGCAGGATCTCCGCCACCGCAGCCCGAGCTGACTCAGTCATTTCTCCAGTGTGTGTGTGTGTGTGTGTGTGTGAGAGAGAGAGAGAGAGAGTAAAAGGAGATGAAAAGTCAGAGGCTGTCTTACAAAAAGATTCAGTTGTGTCTGAGAGAGGCCACACCCCCTTTCTACAGATATGGTCACACAGGCCACACATTCCTTAAGCCAAATATCAACAGAGGCCACACCTCCTTTTCACAGATAGCGACAGAGGCCACACCTCCTTTTCACAGATAGCGACAGAGGCCACACCTCCTTTTCACAGATAGCGACAGGAGGCCACACCTCCTTTTCACAGATAGCGACAGAGGTCACAGCTTCTTTTCACAGATAGCGACAGAGGTCACAGCTTCTTTTCCCTAGAAAGTGACGGAGGCCACACCTCCTTTCTCTAATATCAACAAAGGCCACACCTTCTTTTCCCAGATATTGACAGAGGCCACGCCTCCTCTCCACAAATATTGACAGGGGTCACGCCCCTATAGTCAGGACTAACATGCATATAGACACACACCTAGGGTCTAGACCTGGCAAATAAAAGAAAGATGAAAGTGTAGGAGTGTGTTCTACTCACGAAGCCGTTGGCCATGATGCGGTACAGACCCTTCAGAGACTCCATGTCCTTATTGGTGAAGAGAAACTGGACCATGCGAGAGTTCCTGAACAGAGGACCTAGAGTCGTCTATGCACACAGACACACACACACACACACACACACACACACACACACACACACACACACACGATAAGATAACAGCGCTACCGTATGAGACAACCTCATCAAGCCTTAACAGGTGATACCAAAAAGTGGGCGGAGCTTCTCAAAATCGGTTGAAGTGGAGACGAGTGATGGACATGAACAGTAACGACACGGATCGTCTTCAGCGTTCGCTTTATCGTAAATCAGTAAAATAAACAGAAGTGTCGATCATGTTAAAATAAGACCATGATCTAGCCAAAGGGTGCCAATATTTTTCTCCTTCGCCGTAGAAACGAGGATGAAGAATGC
>JAAGKR010008999.1:7500-28468 GCA_011419295.1 Clarias macrocephalus | reverse complement strand
TCTTGTTTTGCATGCTGGTTAATTATTGATGTTTTTCCCCTTTACGTTGCAGATCCTGTCCCACAGTTTGCTCGTGGTTCTGGCCATGCTGTTCCCCACTGACTTTACTCCTGAGGTACATGTGGCTATGGATAAGTTTCTGGTTGCCGTGTCCCTGGCTCTCTCCGAGAAGTACAGATAAGACGCTCTGCAAGCAACAGAACTGAGACATCCACACGCACAATATGTCTTTTTCAGATAGTAAATGTACATGTTTGATCTAAATAAAAGCCAAAATGATTGTTGGCATGTTAGAGAAAATATCACTGTATTCTGTCTTCTGTAAACCCCAGTAAATAAGGATTATTGTATTCATATCAAAGCTGTGAGTAGTAGTGTAGGGGAAAGTCAACAAGCATATTGACCGATACGCATTAATCCCTATTATATGAATGTTTTATGTGTTATTATATTAATGTTTAATACACAAGGCTGATATAAAAATAGGTGTTAAACTCTCACTGTAGTTTACATTTACCATAAAACTTCAACACATAACCAGGGGCTGACTGGCAACAAAAATCAACCCGGGAATTTACTGTCAAAGATATCTGGTCATTTTTATTTTATTGTGTGTGTGTGTGTGTGTGTGTGTGTGTGTGTGTGTGTGTGTGTGTGTGTGTGTGTGTGTGTGTGTGTGTGTGTGTACAGAAAGCAAAAATTAAGTTATTGTTAAATCATGTTGTGCTCTGCTAAACATTAACAGCAGTAGATGGAAGAGAAGCTGTAGTCTCATCTAGATGGTGTCCAACTTAAAATGAAATTGCAAAACTGTATTTTACAGCCAAAAAGCACGATCACTTTGCTTAGTCACCAGAGCATGTATTTATACCAAATTAGTCTAGGTTATTTGATGAGCAGTGGTTATATCTCGTCTCGCATTTGAGAGAAGCTGTAGTCTCATCAGCTAAAGCGAGTAAGTTATTCTCACTGAATTTATCCAGTGGTCAGCAGAGACCATTATGCAGATAACTGAAGCTATGGAAAGCAAGTTCCTTGATTATTAACGGTAATGTAAATACTGAATTTAGGAATAGTAATACAATATATATATATATATATATATAGTTCATTCAAGCACTGATCAGAAGTGCTAGAACATTAAACATTTTCTGACCACAAAACCTTTTCCAACTCTGTATTGTAGACACACGTCCATTCACATACTGGTGGTTAAAACTGTTGTATCACAGATGCAACCATTTCACTGTGTTTATTTAGTACAAAATTTATAAATGGGAGTGTTTGCTTGCAATAGTTATTAATCAGGAATATTATGATCATAAAACAGCAGCTACAGTATTTTACAGTAATTGTAAATACCATTTTAAGTATGAACAGGATCAAACAGTCATAAATATTATTCATTGTTCAAAAGATTCATAAGATTGAAATGCAGCAATGTAAATGTCACACCCAAAGGACTGGGATGCAGCACTTGTATAAATGTATTAATTTTGTAATGTTTTGGCGTTTGGCCTTATAATGGGTACGTACGATACCATGGAAGGAGGTGAATGCGTTGTAAGATTTTCTTTTATTGATTTAATTTAATTATTGCACAAATATTAAAGTAATGAGTAACTTGGCATTGTAATTAAATGTGTTTGCTCGTAAAATTACCAATGCTGTAGATAAAATTTATACCTGTACGAGTCATGTGGTAGCGTGACCCAGAAGTGTGCGAGAACGGTAGCAGGAGAGGAAAGTTACGGAGGAGTCAGAGAAATACGAGGCAAATACGAGAGAAAAACGATAAAGGAATAAACGTTCACCTGCAATATTATTCTACTGCTGGTCGAACAGGCGCACACGGTAAATACTTGTGAAGCTGTTATTGCCTCGTTACATATAGAACAATTTGAGTTTATTATTGTGATGAATGTGAATTTTAAATACAGATTTTTTTATTTTATTTGGTTTTCACGGTGTTCCATCAGTCTTTCATGACCTGTATGAAGGAAATAAACGTTTGTGGATATCAGTTTGAAGCGTGAAGTCCTTTTGAGCAGACCGGAGTAGTTACAGGCCTCTGTACATCACCACATTTCATTTGAAATGAAACACTCAATATGCCAGTGAAATTGCAAGCAAAGTGTGGCATTAACCATTCAGGAATTACAGACATGTTCACATACACACACTTATTTTGGGGGTTCATAAATAATGGGGGAAAACAATCAAACTTAAGGAATTCCTTTAATACTTGAATAAAAATACTTTGCAGTCAATAACTGCCTGAAGTCTGAAACCCATGGACATGATGACCAGTGCTGAGTTTCCTCTCTCTAGATGCTTTGCCAGACTTGTGGCTCTTCCTGCTTTCAGGCTTTGATCTTCCTTTAGTGAAAAGCATGCTCTCCTTTTATTCACTTGCTGAGTCATGCGACACCTGGCCATGCAACCATGCCTACTTGTCAGCCATGTTTTCCCATTATTTATGAGCCCCAACCCAAATTTTATGACAGTTTTAAGTTAATGTAAACATTTAACCTAACAGTTACTGTAAGATCACAGCTAGTTTTCCCTCAAGCGTCATTTCCTCCACAATTACAGATTTTTCTTTTTTTAATTAATCACAAGTGGTATCAGTTTACTGACTTTTGGTGGAACTGAATATAATTTAACTGTTCCATAAATATTTGCAATAGCCATATTTATTTGAAGGTGACTCATTTCAGAGTCATCACTTTTTTAGGCACTTTAGTAGCAGATTCTCCATTTTTGCCGGACTACATTTATGACCTCTCACCTGCTATTGTCATCACTTTGCCAGAAATTAAAAGGTAGGAAAGATTTGGCAGGATGTGTAGGAACATGAACATCATGTACACAAATTTTCCATAGAAGTTCACAATTCACTAGAGAGTTTTAGGCACTTTGTACAGAGGTGGACGCCCTGCCTTCAGAAAGCATAAGTGTATAAGTCACTTATTTGTTCCATCAATTAACTAAAGCAGCTGATTTTAATTAACAAAACTCTTCAGCCAGTGCTGGGGTCTGTTCTTCGTACGTCGCTAACTCAGTTAGCTGGATTTGATTGTTGTGGATTTGTCCTGATCTTGGATTGTTTCGTTCTTCGAAGCGAATCTCGCACTCGCTGTCATAGCAACATGTCCGTAAGCTTAAAGCTGCTCGGGAGCAGGTTTATTTCATGTAAACAGGATTTCGGCTGCGCTCCTGCCGGGTTATGATTGGTTGAAATGGCGAGATCACATCTGATTGGTTAAAGAACATGACTGACTGACTCACGTGGGAAAAGAAAAGTATCTTGCATATATATGGATGGATGTATTTAAACATAAATACAGTATCTGTATACGTGTGTGTGTGTGTGTGTGTGTCTGTGGTCATCATTCGTGTGTTAATCTCCGTGTGTGTCTAATAGTATGTAAAATGTAATATCCCCCGATTGCGTCTATATAAGTGGAGGTAATTTTCTCAAATCTGTCTCAGTCATGTCTTGTCCGTTTATGAGAGCAACCGGTTACTGAAGGTGTGAGGATTATACACAGAGTTTTTCAAATGACTCGTGTATTGTGTGATAGACAGGATCCTTTAGCACAGCATGACAATATACTTCTCACTAGACTTGTTCTTCTACTTCACTTTTACACTGTAAACCCGATTAAGTTGGCAAAACTGCAATATATACATAATTAGAATCATCTGCATCTTAACAGTTCCAAACAAAGTAGATGGTTATCGACTTCAGAAAGATCAAATCCTGGCCTCCTGTTGCCATGGAAGGAGTGTGTGCAGGTAGCCAACAACCACAAATACCTCGGTGTGTATTTGCACAATAAACTAGAGATGGTGGTCAAATAAAGGATACTTAAAAAAATACAGACAATATCAAACAATGACTCTCACACACTCTATGCTTTCTTAACAAACCTGGAGCCATTAGTTGCAGGTTCTTTAATGGGCCCCTGCAGGGCCACGGTATTGTCAAACTCCTTGTTGCTGATGAGGAGTGAATTCCCACTGTATATATGTTTATTCTTACAGCTGCTGGACAATCTTACACACAGTACGCCCAATATTTGCACAAATGTCTTCTCAAATGTCTTCCTCTCTGTGCGTGTGTACTGTATATATAAATAGTGTGTGTGTGTGTGTGTGTGTGTGTGTGTGTGTGTGTGTTTTAGCGCTCTGTGGCTGTTGAAGAACTACAATTTCCCTTAGGATCAATAAAGATTTATCTCATAATCATTTTCTATTTTAATAAATCATTGTTAATACCTTCCAGGTTTGTCTCAGATTGAAAGATGTTGAGGTGGATACATAGATAGAGCATTGTGGATAATCACACACACACACACACACACACACACACACACACACACACACACACACACACACACACACACACCTCTCATACACTCTTCACCTTCCTGCCATTTAAAAAGAGGTACCAAAGCATTCTTACCACACAACCAGACTGTGTAGCATTTTATTTCACAAGCCATTCAATTTCTAAATATCTAGGTACTGGACTGACAAACACACAACTGAGCACCATTCCATTCCAAATTGTGTACAATTTGCACATTCGTCCTGTCATCACTTGGCTACTAAAAATTATTTACTGAACTGTATAATACTGTGCAGTACTGTATTGCCTGTAATATGGCTGCAATGCAGAATGTAATGTTTACAGTTACCAAACTGGTATCATATTACAGTGTCACTCTTTCAAAATTATTTACTACAGAACTTTGCAATGGCTGGTGCAATAAAAAATATAAGTAAGTTTTTTTTTTTATTAAATAAAATAAAAAAGTTAAAACGTTTTTAAAAAAAACAAAAAACCCATTAAATAATTTTGTCACCAAATGTCAGCATATAAAAAGTGGACTGGTGAGATTTTCTTTCCATTTTACCATTTGGATTTTACATTAACAACAACTTAATGGGTCGATACAAAAAAGGGCAAAAGCCAAAAATAAACACTGACATCTGGCTTAAAGCTGGTGGGAGAGATGCTGTAGTCAGGTCTTTCCTTCTTAATTAGTCAAACAAAATTAACACATGGTCAGTTGACCATGTTAGCTTTGTCGATTTTCAAAAGTTCCAGCAAAGTACTACAATCATGGCTCAAAGTCATCTGGCTCAAAGACAGGAGATGAGTGAGAACAGAAGTTAATTCATTAATTACAGCTACATCAATGTGTTATTACTATACTGTAAATTGTTCATATGTCACATTTTGGTTAATTAATAGCAGTTCTATATACCTTTCTGACTTTACCCCCACACACAGTCATGATGTCAAGAAAATTATCAAGAAGTTATCAGTTCATCTGTGCCTACTTGTGTGTGCAAAATGTATTACTGTATTTTTTTTACCCAGCCTCGCCATATCGTCCAAATCACTTCAAATTGTTCTCCCTCCCTGAACTTGTTAGGTTTCCTCCCACAGTCCAAAGACATGCAGATTAGGCTAATTGGCATTTCCAAATTGCCAGTAGTGTGTGAACGAGTGTGTATATGCATGTGTCCTGGGTTAGGCCCCAGGCCCCCCACAACCCTCTACACAGGATAAAGTGGTATTAGCATGAGTGAGTGAGAGTGAGTGAGCATTAAGGGCCTTGCTGAAGTGTCAAACAGTGGCAACTTGGTGGTGCTGGGGTTATCAGTTATCAGTGGTCCAAAATTTTGAAGAAAAAAAAAATTTGCATGTGCAAACAAACTGACAAGGTTTTGTTCTATAGGTCAGTTCTATAGGTATGTGTACAAAATAAGACAGGTAATGTGGTGGTGACAAGGGTACGACATCAGTCTAATGACAATTTATTAACTTTTGTCACACTTATATATATAATAATATAAATAATTCAGGTCATCAAACATAACCTGATGATATACAACATGCAGTTTTTAAATTATGATTTTAAGGGAAAGAAGCTCTCCAAATCTATCTGGTCCTATGTGGAAAAGTAGTTGCCTCTAAACCTTATAACTGGTTGTACCACCTTTGGCGAAAGCAACTGCAATCAAACGTTTGCAATAACTGGCAATGAGTCTCTCATTAATCTGGTGGAATTTTGTCCCGCTCTAAATTAATTCCACTTAAAATAAATGCTTGTTCATCATAGTGTGTTTCATCCTTAATTGTAAAATAGACAAAATAAGCAACAACCAAGCACCTCTTAATCAATATAAACTGTACATACTTGATAGTCATTACATATTTTAAATATATGTATTAAGTTATTTGATAACATAATATACTGGGGCTAATAATAACTATATAATTGTATGTTTCCTACATTTATTCAGTCTGACAGCAGATGTCAGTATGTTCATTAAGACAACAGAACTATGTTTATTATTACTTTTTTACATTAATATATATTTTTTTATATCAATGCATTTAGGAAGAACAAACATTATACGGGAGAATGCAGCAAATGAAATCCCACGTGAAAATGGAAAAAATGAAGAGAAAGAAGTGTCAAATGTACACAATGAACCAATGTCTATTGATGATGATAATTACAGTAGCACACAGCTTTGTCGAGCTAAGTCAAAATCGCAACAAACAAAAAACTTACTCTGACAATGGGGAAAGACAAACAGCTGAGGGAAAAGGACACCAGCGAACATCATCCAGCAAAGGAGAAGACATTTATAAGAGCAATGGAAAGGACTATATTCCCTGTAAAATGATGCATGTAGATGCCAAAGATGGTGATGACAAATGTGATGAAGAGATCTGGAAATGCAAGAACTAAAGAATGAAGACAAAAATAAAAATGGTGTAGCATTTGTTTGTTCTACACAAAAACAGACAAAGAAGATGAAGATGACACTCAAACTGACTTGGCAAATGTTCCTTTTGAAATCGTGGATGCTGATGAACAGATCATTTCATGTACAGATCTTTAAAAAACAGAACAACTAAAAGACGCAAGAAGAAAAAAAAAGTGAAACGATGGTGTGCAACCCAGGGCCAAAAGTTTTGTTCCATTTCCATCTCAGCAAAAAAGTGGAAAAAACCTAAATATGGAAGTAACAGCCTGCGTGTACCATGGACGGACACTTTTTATAAAGAATTTGTTTAAAAAAAAAAAATCCATGTTGTACACTGGCCTTTAAATATCAACGTGTAAAGATGCCCCATAGCCGCAAAAGAAGTTGTCATTATTTCCATGCCCAAGCGCATTGTACATTCTCTGGTTGCAAGGCGGTGTATCGGTTCTATAAACGAGACCAGCCAAAATCTGATGACAAAAGAATGATCTTTAAAGTCTTTCACATTGGTGAAGTCCTAAAACAGGAAAGAAGATTCAGACCTGCCAAGTACCACAGAAGAGGAAAAATTGCAAAAGCTATAACCACTGGTGTGAGTAATTATTATTACACTGTGTTGCAAAGCAAACCACCACAACAAACTTTAGCTGGCAATATTACAAGGAGCTCGACCAAAGACATCCTGAAAACCATCTCTTATGAAGTAAAGAAAAGCTCAAGACTACACAATGAGATCATGCTAGAACTGATGCTCATACAAAAAATAATCAAAGAAACTGCCATCCATCCCTCATCGAAAGGACATGTCCAACATCTTCAGATCCATCCATTGGCTGTGCATTTGTACACATACACAGGGATAAGGATTGTAGCTGAGCATTTTAAAAAGTCTCCACACATCACTCTTCACCTTGATGCAACAGGTGGAGTGGTTAAAAAAATAACAGATCAACAAAAAAAAGAGTGCTGTACTATGATCTTGTCTTACCTGGAATGGGTGAGGATAAACCCCCTTTACCAGTGACAGAACTTGTGTCTAATACTCACTCAGTTCCAACAATAAGCTTTTGCCTGATGGAATTCACAAGAAAACGTTCAATTACAACTAAGAGGAGAATTGCATATGTTGAAACAGACTTCAGCTGGGCACTTATCAACAGAGTTCTCTTAGCCTTCAACAAAGAGCATCTCCCAAAAAATCTCTCAAGTTCACCGTGCTGCATCTCTGCTCAGCCCATACGATTAAGGCTGTTTCTTAAGCTTTCAGCAGAAGAGTGATGGACAGAAATGTAAAAGAATGTGCTACTTTCATTTTTGCACAACTTCTCAGTACAACAAACATCCAGGATGCTTTGTCTGTGTTTTACCACATGTGTGTCCTCTTCAGTGCAGAGGAGAACACAGACTTAGCCAAGGAATCCAAATCGACCTTGTGTATTTTAGGAATGAAGGATGTGACACTGGGGTACAGTGCACAAGGAACAGAGAAAGTATATAGTTGCTAAGTCACCATTTACACGCATATTTAACACAAGGCGTGAGCAAGCAGAGTGTGATGTTCTATCAGAGGGTAAAGTAGGGGGAAAAAATCCATACCACTGCCCTGGAATCATTCAAGCCTTAACTGAGAATTACATGGGTATTTTTCCGTTGTGGAGTGGTGTGCTCCTTGGGGATATATCCCGGCATACCAGGTCTAGGACACATCAGACAGATGTTAAACTAAAGACCAGGGAAACCATTTGCCATATCGAGCTATGGGTTCGGCTGGTGAAGGACTAAACAGCTGTGTGGTCATAAGAAAAGACTTTCAGGAGGAATGAAAAAAGGTCATGTGGTCCGATGAGTCCGGACTAACCCTATTCTCGACTGATGGGCATAAATGAAAGTTTAAGAGTTTAATTACTTTTTTTTTTTTTTTAACGTGGCTATGTTTGCACGCCTCATGCCGGTTCTTGGGCGCTTAAGTATGAGTTTGGCCAGATGTCGTGTGTTTCTCTTGATTGCTGTGACTGATCGCTGAAATACCTGTCTGGAAATCTGTGGCGTAGTTTTTCGCAGATTTACCTGTTGCACAGGTCGTAGTGTTGTCGTAGTGTCGTAGTGACTATTGTATAAAACTTTATAAGTCCTACAGTCTGAATCCTAAATTTTTTACTTAAACAACCCAAACCAATTAGATTGCATTAAAAAAAGAAAATTGTGACAATTTATAAAAAACAAAGATATGTGTTTTTGCAAATGAACCCTTTATATTTACAGGAATATCTCTATTACTCAAATATTAGTTTTTTGTCTCAAAGCTCAATCAGAATTCACATTCCACACTGAATATGCATATTTACATGATGATAAATAAAGAGGAGTCTGCAGAGCAACCTTAAACTACATACACATGTTACATCTGTCACTAATGGTAATGTATGTCAAAGATTTTGTGTTCTAGATAATTGAGGGTTTACTGCATGTTGGTGTCCAAAAATGTAACATGGAGACACTATCTACATATCAAACCATTACACAATGGGCAGGATTTTGTTTGGAGAGCGGAACCTGTTATGTCACCACAGTTTACCAAAGGTGGGTCAAAAGTGTTTGTGTGTGTGTACAAAAAGTATTAGTGTTAAAAGAAAGTGGTAGCAGGCATATGGTAAATAGGCCCGTCAAGTCAAGTGGCTTTTATTGTCATTTCAGCAATGTACTGTGAATACAGTGTATAGGAACAACTAGGACAATGGTGATAAATTACAACAACAAAAAAACGTACTTAAATTAACATAACTAATTTAGCTTTCTTGAATTATACTGCAGATCCTGAACTACATACATTGAATGAGGGCAAGAACACAAATACAAAGAATCAAAAACAGATGGGGTATAACTAAAAAATTTAAGACTCTGTTACCACAGCAGTTGATGAAGAAAAAGCACCTTATAATAGTAATAGTACAGTGTGTTAATTTAAGTTCATAAAAGAAACAAATAGAAATACTTTCAGGTAACTGAAAAATTGTTGACCTGTTGAATGTGTTCTATTAATTCTATAGAAGTTAAAGAAAATCCCTTTGTTATACATCTATTTTCAGAAAATTAAAAATGACAAAAAAGTATGAAGTATGTCAAAATATGTTATAACATATCAAATATATTTCAATTTCCCTATTGTGTATTCCAAGTGTTATTTTAGATAAATTGTGCCCATTAGTAGTTTTTTCAGTATTTTAACATCTTTTTGTGGGTTAAATTTAGCAACTACCAGGCAGTTTTGTCATTTTTCCTTGTAAACAACAATCACTGGAAGTTTATAGTAAGTGATACTTATTTAACAAAAAATAATAATTACATTGAATTAGCTTTTTTTTTTTTAATTTAATTATGATATTTCTTCACAGTATGCAAATGCAAGCAACAGCACTGTGTTTGTCTTGGACCCAGCATCCACTTCATCAGAACTGAAAGACTCATATGATGCAGCTAAAAAACTGCAGTAAGATACCAATTTTTTTTTTTTTTTTTTTTTTTTTTGTAGTAAAGTACATCAACTACATTTTTATCATATTTAAAAAAGTATACATAAGTTACCTAATGTAATTTCAGCGAGTAATTAAAGATGCGGCGGACACGCCATGGCTTGACAGATTGGTTGGATGTTAAATGGAAAGGTGGAGTTATGTCTCATCCAGTCCAGCAGGATGGCAATAGCTGTGGTGTTATAGTAGTCAAGGTAATGAAATTATTGTTTCACCGATAATATACAATCATCAATTAAAGTTAACGGCTTAATCACTCTGGTGTGTAACCTGTACGTTTTGTTTTTTTTTTTTTATATATAAATTGCCATGGCATCTGGATTACAGCAAAAGATGGCATCATTTAAAATGGTGTTATATAAGACTTTCTGTGTGTTTGTTTCTTTTTAGATGGCCAAAGCAGCTATGAATGCCTTCCCCCACATCCCAAATATGGACTTTGGTACCACTGAAATGGAAATGGAAAAGGACAGACGAGACTTGGCCCTTGAGATCCTACAGGCATCAGGCAGGTGAATCGCACCCCCACTCCTACTCACAGGAAAAGTTCTTACATTATTTGTTTGACTTAGATTATGTAATAATTTTAAATATGGCTACTTACTGCCCTTGAAAAAAGATTCACAGGGCTTGTGTACAGATACTCTAAAACATTCAACTTACTAGTCATTTTAGTTTTTGTTAGAACTACTTTGAGGTCACATGACCTAGAAGATATTGAAGAAATTGTGTTTATTTAAAAAAGGGTCAAATAAAAAAACATTATTGAAGACATACCTTGGAGTAAAATGAGATGAACCTTGTGGGGGTCTGAGAGTCAATTACTGTGGTGCTACTTTGGGGTCACTGGGTCACATGACCTTGAAACTATTAAAGAAATAGTGTTTTTTTATTACTATTATTAAATAAAAATGAATGAAGACATATCTTGGGATAAAATAAGGTGTACTACCTTGTATGGGGCTCCAAGGGGATTATTTTGGTACTAGTTTGGGGTCACCAGGTCACATGACCTACACGCTATTGAAGTATAAAAATAATGCAAATAATAATATTCAAATAAGTGAAGACATATCTTGGACTACAAAGAGGTGTACCTTTGGGGGGTCTCAGAGTCAATTATTTTGATATCAGTTTGGGGTCACCAGGTCCCATGACCTAGAAGCTATTAAAGAAATAGTGTTTTTTTTTTTTTATTAAATAAAACTCAATGAAGACTTATCTTGGTATAAGATCAGGTGTCCCTTATGTGGGGCTCCAATGAGATTATTTTGGTACTAGTTTGGGGTCACTGCATCACATGACTTAGAGGTTATTGAAAAAAATAGTGATTTTATAAAAATTTAATTGAAATTAAAATGAATGAAGATGGAAGATGGACTGCAAAGAGGTGTACCTTGTGGAGGTCTCAAATTAAATTAGTTTGGTACCAGTTTGGGGTCATCAGGTCACATAACCTACAAGCTATTGAAGAAATAGTGACTTAATGATATTAAAATTACAATAAAAATCAATGAAGAGTTATCTTGGGATAAAATGAGGTGTACCTTGATGGGGGTGTCTAGTGATATTATTTTGGTACTAGTTGGTTGGGTCACATGGTCACACAACCTAGAAGCTATTGAAGAAATAGTGCTATACATTGCAAATTAATTCATGATACTCAATTAATATTATCTATTAATTCAACAATTATTAATAAATAAACAAAAGCAGCAATGACCCATGGCATATTTATATTTAATAAAAACATTAGAATAACTGGGCCACGTAGCCAGGTAAGTAACAACAACTTTCACTTTTCATCTGGACAGAAATTTGTCTACGGTCCCTAAAACACTGCTTCCGAATGTCTGTCGAATGTCTGAATATCAAACCAACTTCACTGCGGTGCAGAACCGAACAAACCACAACGGTCCCGCTTCAGCTCATTTAGATCAGAAACAGAAATGAGAACATGTTTGGACAGACAAGTGAGATTTAAACATTTTATGCATTTATATTGAGGCTGTGAACATTTGAATCTTTACTCACTTGTAATACCGTGTTGTGTATAGTATTGTCAAGAAGTTGCCATATTACTCAAGTCTACTTTAACATTATAGTTACCATAGATATATACTGTATATATATATTTTTTTTGCATTTGTGTGATATTTTATACTTGTTGAATGTTGTTATATATTACATCACCCAAATTAAAGTTGCATATGACATTAAATTGCCAGTACGGAATGGTTTCTTCATTTTAACCGATTGTTGTGTGCAAATACAGCAGTTTTCTGTTCATGTTCTAATTCCAGTTTTAATAACTTAAATAATGAATCTTAAAAGGTGGAGTTGGCACTTAGTTATTCAATATCTAATTTTATTATTCAAGCCTGATAACCCTGAAAAACACATGGCAATAAGCATATTTGACATTTATTTAAGATGACATCGAGCTATTTAATGTTTGTTTGGTCATCTAACAATTTTTATTTTTTAAGTTTAGTTGTTTGCAGTTTTTCATATTTTCTTATTATTAGTCTTTTTCTCCTTTACAGAGTTTTGAAACATAACCTGTAGAGTCCTATAAGTGAAGCTTCACATTTCATTGCTGAATTCAAGAACAGATGGCCTGCAGTCTTTACTGAGCGAGAGGTTTGTCTTTAATGCCATGTCAGCTGATTCATTACTTGGAGGTTTTTATAAGTCTAAACTATGATTTGAGGTACTTTAGATGTGATTCAGGTTTGTTTATTTATAGTAAATGTGTATGTTATCTGTGAGTGCTGGTAAAGGAAATGATGGTGTTCAGTCAAAAATGTATCAGCACCCTGATTTCTCTCTCTCTCTCTCTCTCTCTCTCTCTCTCTCTCTCTCTCTCTCTTTTTATTGTATCAGGTATCTGTGGAATTCAGCAGAATTACAACAATTCCTTTGGTGTCCAAATCCATGGGTCAGGTCGATCATTTCTCCTCCCAGCTCCTCAAAAGTTTCGAAAAAAGAAAGGAGGAGCAGCCACACAGAAGATCACAGACATCCAGGATCATGATCCCTAAATTCTTCATAATTTCTAATAATTCATAATAGGTCTAAAGAATATTTCATCTAAATATGAATATTTTATTTTCAACTCTTTGTACACAAAAATAAAAGTTAAAGGTGAGTTTCTGTTCTAAAGCACCAATTATCATGATGATTTTCTTTTCTTTTTTGAAGCTTCAGAAAAACAACTCAAATTGACAGTTATTTTAACAACAGAAATAGCTGGACAAATTGGTCTAAATGTACATTTTATGTAGAGGAGTTTAAAAAACAGAGATCGAGAAAATAATGACTTTCTGCCTCGCTTATACAGTAAATGTGTTCTGTGTGTCCCATGCAGTGCTTCTGATTTGAGACTATTTGTTAATGGAAACACTTGACTTTTGTACAATACAGCAGTGGGAGAATATGTGTAATACTACATAAATGTAAGATGTGCAGTAAAAAAGTACTAATTCTCAATTCATTTTGATTAGAGCATCACTATTGAAAAAAAGTGTGAATGCATCCTGAAAGCCGTAGTGGTCCACCTAAATGAAGATCCTTCAAACCTAGTGAAGGAGCACATGGTAATCTATTTACATTTTTTAAAAGAACATTTTAGTATTTTCCTCTAAAACCAGTTCCTATTTTCACCCTTGATCTGTTGGTAACTGTTTTGTTTTGTACTTGCCATTCAATTTAGGACGTTGAACATAATGGAGCCCAAATCTTGATGAGCTACACTACTCTCGGAATCCAAGCGATCAAACATGATGGGGCAGATGTTGCATGTTCTATGATGGTTGGACTAATTTATGCTTTAAACTTGGCTTATACCCAGGATCTGAGAGATACTTTTTAATTTTTTTAAAAAGATTTTCATGGAACTTGATGCTAACAAGCTGTTAAGTCCAGGTCTTAAAAAATAAACTCCTTTCATAGGCACTGTAACGTGAGACAAAGATTAAGATGCAGGAGCTACGGTATGTTTTTTCCATAATGTTGCACTGGTTGTTGCAGCACATTTGTTTTTCCAGTGCTGACCAGGTGATAGCTTTAAATCTTTACTTAAATAGCTGCAATGTTGTTCATTTTAGTTTTTTAGAAGGTATAGTTCACTAAAGAAGACCATATTTCCCCCAAGTATATTTTTGTAAATCATTAAATTTAAACCAATGCTTTTATTTAACTTTTTACTTGTAATATTATTTTTATAACTTCTTGTAATAATTAAAGATAAATTTTATTTTGAAAAGTGAAGACAGTATGACAATTTTGGTAAACATGTTCTTGTTAGAGGAAAAAAGTAAAACATTGTAAAAATGTTACGTTGCTTTCGAATGTTAGTCTTCCTCTAAATAACAAGTGTTAGCTGCGTTTTTTAGTTTCAAGAAGGTGTACTTTATACTGTTACAGAAGGCTGTTCGTTTTTTGTTAATCCTTTCATTTAAAGGCTGCATGCTTTTATTTTACTTTATACTTGTATTATTACTTTAATAGTATTAAAATTTGAACTTATTGTAATAAGTTAACATACTGTAATTATTATTTGAAAAGTAAAGACAATGTTGATTAACATTTTTCCAACGATAAAATGTTTAACACTAAAAATGTTCATTGTAAAACATTGTAACAATGTTATTGAATAAACTCAATGAAACAAACTTTTTTCCTTTGGTCAAACATACCAACATTAATTTTAGAATAACATTTATGAATTAAAACATTTGTAGTTGTCTAAATTAAGTGCATAAAATTAATTGGCTCAACAAGATAAAATTACGTACAAGCTAAAGTGACAAGATAATTGAAATGAAAATGATTTCATTTCATTGGCTCAAGATGAATTTTTCTATTGGGTTCCAAATGAAAACCTAAATTTACTAAATTCAATGTAATTAAATTTTATTTGTATAGCACTTTTAACAAATGTCATTATGGCAAAGCAGCTTCACACAATCAAAATAATTATTTAAGTTTGTATGGAATGTGAGTGTGTATGAATCAAAATAGTCAGATAGTCTCTGATGAACAAGCCGAGGGCGACAGTGGCAAGGAAAAACTCCCTGAGATGGCAGTAGGAAGAAACCTTGAGAGGAACCGACAAGGACTCACCAGTGAACCCGTCCTCATCTGGGTGATAACGGAGAGCAGGAACTGATCTGCACTCATACTGTGTGTTGGGTGGCAGGCGGTTCAGTATAACAGTTGATGTTAATATGGAGTCCAGGTAGTTATTGGAGGCTCAGGTAGACTTGTAGGAAATACCAGTCCTGAACTATCGAGCGACTGCAGCCAAGTCAAATCCAACATCAGCCGAGGCCAGAACCGTCTTCATAGTAGAGTGAAACTGTCCCCAGACACATCCCAAAGAGACACACGGGGCATCCACAAATCAAAATAACCCAAGAAAATGCAGTATTTGCAGAGCTTTAATAACTCAAATAAAACTAAATGCAAATAGTTTGAAAACAAATGGTGTTAATGCTTTGGCTAAATAACATTAAGAAATCAGTATTTGGTGAAATAACCTGATTTGAAATGACAGCTTTCATGCTCTCCACTGGGCACATTGCTGTTGGGTAACTTTATACCAGTCTTTTTGCAAAAAAAAAAAAAAAGCAAACAGCTTGATGGTTTTTGACCCGTCCATCTTATTCTTGATGACATTCCAGAAGTTTTCTGGAGTAAATTGCAGTGACCTCTTTTTTAAACAGCTTTTTTTGTATATGCAATACAAAATTGGTGTAGTAGCTTTTACGCACCAAAAAAAGGACGATCAATCACCTGATTTAAACCAATCTTTATGTCAAATTGTTGTCCTCAGTGTACAGTATATAAGGACTGGGTTGGAATCTGTGATCTAATAATATGATAAGGTGTAAGTCCATTAGTTAATCTTTTGTAGGAAAACTCCCTCCTTTTTTTTTCCGTGACATGCTTAAGCTGGTTTCTTATAACTTGACCGATGTCTTTTATGCCGCTATAGCAAAGTCTGAGTCAAATGTGATACAAACATCTCTTGAGTCAAGGATGCTTCTGTACATGAAGCTAATTAACTAATTCAGTTGTTGATTTAAGTGGCAGAAGAATTTACAAGTAAAATTAGCTACTTAAATAAAGGGTTTAATGTTGACGTCTCTTGCATACTGTGGTTCGCTCTGCAGTCAATTATGATGCCTTTTTGTTAGTCATTAGTTGCCAGGTAATGATAACATTAATTCAGTTCAGAATTTTTTATTTCTGTACACACAGATACAGTATGTAGAGAAAAGAAAATGTTTTACATACTGAAAAGCATTAAGATAGTGAAAAGACCAGTGACCAGTGTTTTTAATTGATAATTTGTTGATCTACTGTACAAACATGTTTGTGTCAGCTCAGGTTTGCTGTATTAAATTGCAGCTGATTGACAGTAAATTCCCGGGTTGATTTTTGTTGCCAGTCGGCTCCTGGATCTGCCCAAGTTTCACATAAACCACAGTGAAATTTTAACACCTATTTCCACTTCACACTCGTTAGTTATATTTTTGCAGTATGTGTTAAAAGTCCTTTGTGGGATTTGTGTACAATATCTGTATAGCATTCGTTGACTTTCCCATCCACTACCACTATCACCTACAGGTTTGATATGAATACAATAATCCTTATTTACTGAGGTTTACAGAAGACAGAATACAGTGATATTTTCTCTAACGTGCCAACAATCATTTTGGCTTTTATTTAGATCAAACATGTACATTTACTATCTGAAAAAGACATATTGTGCGTGTGGATGTCTCAGTTCTGTTGCTTGCAGAGCGTCTTATCTGTACTTCTCGGAGAGAGCCAGGGACACGGCAACCAGAAACTTATCCATAGCCACATGTACCTCAGGAGTAAAGTCAGTGGGGAACAGCATGGCCAGAACCACGAGCAAACTGTGGGACAGGATCTGCAACGTAAAGGGGAAAAACATCAATAATTAACCAGCATGCAAAACAAGATTTAAACATTAAAGAGCAAAATGAAGTAGGACTGAAATGTATTTGCCTTGAAGTTGGCCGGGTCAACACGCAGCTGGTAAGCATGCAGCTCGCTCAGGCTGACCAAGCCACTGGTCAGGTCATCGATTTTGCTCACAGCCTCTCCCACACCAGACATGATGACCTTTCCGTGCTTCTTCACTTGGACAGAGCCATAGCTCAAGTCGTTCCAATGGGAAAAATAGATCTTGGTCTGGGGGTAAACAGTCAGCATTCTGCATAGACACATTGCATAAAGTTAGTCCTCGGTATTGGAATAAAAATCTAAATGAATACTAAAGGAGAAGAGTTACTCAGGCACCTACCTGTACAGAGCTTCGCTACCGATTTCTTCAGTCTTTGGGGCGATCTTAGCCCAGAAGGCCTTGATGGCGTCTTTGTCCTTGGCAGAGAGACTCATGGTTACAGAGTGGCTTTGGAGAAGACTTCTGTGAACTGCCTCAAAAACCATCACCCTTTTATACAAGGACTCAGACCGGACACACCCCTGACCCACCTCAACAACGTAGCAACTTGACTAATGTCACATATGACAAGATCAGACAAGGCTTCTGCTGCTTGTTACAGATAATGTTCACGCCTGATAGGAAACAACCTGATAAATTACCCTGACATTTTGGTCATTTTACCTGAAACAAGCTGTTTAAAATTTTTTTATTTTACAAGAAGAAATTTCCTGAAATTAACGAAAGCCAGTACGTAGCAACTGTTTCCTAAAAATGCATTCAGATACATTTGTAGACGTCTAAAGATCTCTAAGGTTACATGTATTACTTTGACTTTTAGCTAAGTGTTGTTTAATATATACCCTCCAAGGAAAAATTTTGGACGATTGATTACTGTTTATGACAACTGTTTTGAATCAGATAACATCAAACATGTTATTTTTAATCCATGTTGGAGGGACATCAGCATTATTATTATTATGATGATGATGATTATTATTAGTAGTAGTAGTAGTCGTTTGTTTGTTAATTTCACATGTAGCCCTACCCATGGTTTTCTGAGGTAAAGTCAGTGTTTTTAGTAAAAAAAAATGAAAGTGGACTTTTTTGTTGCCATATAAGTATAAAAGACATGTTTTTAATAATTGCAGAATAAAATTTTTTTATCCGTAAATTATTTACTATTTTTCATTATTTCTTTACATTCTTTTTCACACGCCATACGCTGCAGTAAAAAGTCTAAAAGTAATGATTTACCAGTTTAACACAATAGGCCATATCTGTCTTAACATGGCTGCCAAGACAATTATGGTATTTTAGTTTAAATACATTAAACAGGTTTCCAGTTTACCTCTAAAGATATATTGCATGGTCTTCCATTGTTTTCAGATGTTCTTATTAATGTTTTAAACCATTGACTACAAATGATGGCATTAATAATAATAATAATAATAATAATAATAATAATAATAATAATTAACGCTGCATGGTTGGGCCCTTGCACCCTGTGCAGTCCATGCGGGCATCTACAATGTCCTCCTGCATGTTCTCTCCGATGTCGTCCCTTCATGTGTACAGAAATACAGCAAAAAAGAGATAGAAACCAATGCAATTCAATTCAATTCAATTCAATTTTATTTGTATAGCACAATTTTGTTAAATGATGTTAATATGGCGTCCAGGTAGTTATTGGAGGCTCAGGTAGACGTGTAGGAAATTCCAGTCCTGAACTATCGAGCGTGAGTCCCCCAGACCTGCTCCTTTACCTAAGGCTAATCTATTTACAACATGCTGCACTAAATAAACAGGTTTTTAGCCTAGACTTAAACACTAAGACTGTGTCTGAGTCCCGAACATTAATAGGAAGACTATTCCATAACTTTGGGGCTTTGTAAGAAAAAGCTCCGCCCCCTGCTGTAGTTTTAATAATACGTGGTACTGACAGGCAGCCTGCATTCTTTGATGGAAGTAGGCGTGGCGGATCGTAAGACACTAACAGTTCACTCAGATACGGCGGCGCGACACCATTTAATGCTTTATACCTCAAAAGTAGTATCTTAACATCGATGTGAAATTTCACATGGCGCCAATGCAGTGTAGATAAGATAGGGGTGATGTGCTCGTATCTTCTGGTTCTAGTGAGGACCCTCGCTGCTGCATTCTGGACTAACTGAAGCTTGTTTATACACCTAGTAGAACAACCAGACAGTAAGGCGTTACAATAGTCCAACCTAGAGGTGATAAAAGCATGAACTAGTTTTTCTGCAATAAGTTTCTCATACCAGTTGGTGGCACTATAACTGTATTATCATATTGGCATATCAGTCTGTTCAAACTTCCCTTGTCATTGATGCAGTAAAGGTTTGTCCAGTGTGTGGGCATATATACATCCATTTCCCGTGTGGAAGGGTCAAATTCATTGCGGTGCCAAGGCAGACCATGTGACCGAGATGAAAGCTTTTGATAACATTTTGTCCTTGATCCCTTAATAGTGGTGTGAGAAATTTTGACCTCGATTGGGCCATTCCCCTAGGAGGAGTTTGTTAAAATGGAACATGTGTGAAACGCAACATCCTGCCATTTTTCCAAAATTGTTCCTTGTAGAGAGTACAACCAAGAGACTTTTTTTCTGTGGTAAGGAGATAAATCAGTGTAACGAATTTAATTTCTGCAGGTCTTACAGGTCGAAATCCCAATCTAGGGGGCGCTGGCGAAGCATTTGGTCACGCCCACTCAATACGACCATCTCATAAGGAAAGGTGTGCATGGCCTGATATAAATCTAGATTATGAGCTGGATTGGAGAAAAAGTGTAAGAAATAGAACAACTTTCTCCATTCTGTCGAAGGATCTAATTTGAAGCCCCGCCTGCCCACATTGTGGGACTTTACGATTTTTACTGTGGGAGAAACAGGCAAAAAAACATCCACTTCCTGTGCAAAGGGGAGGGTAAAATTCATGGCGGCACCACAGCCAGACCATGTGACCCAGCCGAAAGCTTTTGATAACTTTTTGTCCTTTTTGATCCCTTAAGAGCGACCTGAGAAATTTTTAACTCGATCAGGCAATTGCCCTAGGAGGAGACTGTCAAAATACAACATGTGCGAAACGCAACATCTCGCAGTTTTACCAAAATGGCGGACTTCCTGTTCACTTTAGGGATACCTCTAGTAGAAGAAACATCAGTGTACCCAAATTAGCAGTTCTTTAGGCACGGCGAAGAATACAGAATAATAATAATAATAATTCCTTCAGATACAATAGGGCTTCATACCGGTTGGTGCTTGGGCCCTAATAATAAAACCAGTTCCTACAATCTGAAAGCACAAGGAGGACTAGATACCATGACAACACACTTATTTGAAAGATAAACTGAACTGTTCACATCTAATCAGAACCGTTCAGACTGCGAGACTGAACACACCCATTGTGGCCGGGTCCTGGGAGGCGGAGTCAGACGCATATATAAGCAGCATATAAAGACAGAAATGACAGGACTCCTACCTCAGCAGAACATTCTGAAACTCCAAAAGTCAACATGGTTGCGTGGACAGATTTCGAGCGCACTACCATCCAGGACATCTTTTCCAAGATCGATTACGAGTCTGCTGGTCTCCAGGCACTGACAAGGTACATTCATGCATAAATATCTATAAGTA
>JAAGKR010008999.1:0-5000 GCA_011419295.1 Clarias macrocephalus | reverse complement strand
TCCGTATGCAAATACTTGAAGTTTGCTATTTTGGAACAACTAATTTTGTACTAAGTGCATTTACAGTAAGTTGTCATTAAATTGTACAAAAGTATAATTTTAAGTGTATTAAGTATACTTTTGAGTGCTAAAGTGGAACAACTTTAAGTACACTTAAAGTATATGTCTGTGTGTGTACTGATGTAAACCTGCCAGTAATTAAAGAAGTTGAAGTATATATTTAATGTATTGTAAGTACATTATAAATATGCCAAAAATAAATAGAAAATTTTTATTTTCCTATAATATATTTTTGAAAAGTGTACTATAATACAATTATTTTGAAGTATGTTTAAAGTTTAATTCCAAAAGTTGGTAGAAGCATGATGTTAGTATTCTTTTTATATGTTAACTGATGGTACAACTTTTTGTTAATATATTATAATAGTATAATATATTTCAATGTACTATCAAAGATTTTAATATATTTGGAATACACTAATGTGTATTTTTTTCCACGAGGTAGTTGCGCACCAATCTTAAGCCTATGTGAAGTGTGAGATCCAAACTTCATAGCAACAGTGTTTAGAAGGTTATGATAATCAGATGTCCACAAACTTTTGGCCATTGCATATGAAAGGGACTGTATATAGATGCATAATGATGAATTCATTAATTTTCTTATACAGGTAATTAATATATTTAAATCTCTCATATACTTTGGATATATGTGAAAAATGTTTTAAAATAGTCAAGTCAAGTAAATAATATTTAAATATATTTCTTTAAAATATTTTAAACTATTATTAATAAACAATATCTTACAATGTATAACATTTCTGTATGGGAACATACAGAGTATTACAAGCTGTATCTGGCACCACCGCTGCATGAACTCTGAAAAAGCCCGACCTCACCCAGTGCTCTCTCTAGACCGCCTTTGCCTCTAGCAGATATTGTGACTTTGCCAAAGAAATCCCATGTGGAAGAATATTTGATTTGAATACAGCCCTGTTTAACATATGCTACATATAATCTAAAAAGTGTCTGATTTTTTGTTGCGGCATTTAGAAAGACTATGTTATTCAAAGAAATCACATTTCTATTTGCTAAAAACATAAACATGTTATCTCAATCCTCTGCACTCGAGATGCATCTAAATCAGCCTTCTATGTTTCCTGATATATTGCTGTGTCAAACTTATATACAGCAAGTTCTGCTTCATAACCTGCCAGGTTAACTTATCCTAAAAAAAAAAAAAAAAAAACAATGTATAAATACATTTTGAAACAATTATGAGCCACCCAATCACCTACGCCATTTAGCAAAGCTATTTAGCAAAATAATAAATGAAATGGGAGGAATGCATAAGAAATGGCATCCGGCGTAAAACCCGTGCCAAGCTTGTATGTGCTTCACAAATTAATCAAATTAGGCACGCTTCCTTATAACTACGGAAGCGCATTGCATTCACAAAAGAAAAAAAATCTAAGGAATTATCTCATAATTACGACATCCTGATCTCATAATTAGTATCTTGCTCTTTATAACAACTTGCTCTTTCTATGTAAAATATTTTGAAACATCAGAACTCTCCACTTTTAAAATATGAGTAACTAAAGGACATTTATTTTATGTCCTTACTTATTAATTCATCTCCATGGCAATGCTAAGGAATAAATAGGATCAGTCAATCACTTTATATGAAGCGATCTTTATGTCGAGTGTATCTGCAGGCCTTCTGCTCTATGCTTGTTCTCAGTGTATATGGGTACTTGTGTGGAAATATAGAAAATAATAATAGATAATAAGAGTAATAATATTGAGCTAAAGTGTAAGTTTTCTAACCATTGTTTAATCTTTCGTAGAGTAAGGCCACCTCCTGTTCTTTCTGCGGCATGCCTAAGTTTTGGCGGGGTGCCTCCTCTGTGGGTGCAGGACTTTGCCTTTTTCACTGCCTGTTTAATATAGGCTGAGTCAAGGTGATCCAAACACCACTTTCCTGATTCAGTTTGATTCAAGTGGCAAAAGAGTTTATAAGTACAATTAGTTACAAGAAAACAGTCAGGTTAGTTACCAGGTGATCATAACATTAATTCAGCTTAGAATTTTTGCATTCTTTACACACAGATATGAAGAGGAAAATTATGTTTGATTATTTTACATATTAAAATGTCAAATACTAGATAGTGTTTTTATTGAATATTTGTTGATCTACAAACACATTTGTATCAGTTCATATTTGCTGTAGAAGAATTGTGGCCCCTTGACAGTTTTATGATAAATGTGAACCACTGTAAAATTTGAACACTTATTTTACTGAACACTCTTCACACTTGTTAGTTTTATTTGTCCCGTGTGTGATAAACGTCCTGTGGGATTTGTGTACAATATCTTTATAGCATTCATTGACTTTCCCATCCACTACCACTATCACCTACAGGTTTGATATGAATACAATAATCCTTATTTACTGAGGTTTACAGAAGACAGAATACAGTGATATTTTCTCTAACGTGCCAACAATCATTTTGGCTTTTATTTAGATCAAACATGTACATTTACTATCTGAAAAAGACATATTGTGCGTGTGGATGTCTCAGTTCTGTTGCTTGCAAAGCGTCTTATCTGTACTTCTCGGAGAGAGCCAGGGACACGGCAACCAGAAACTTATCCATAGCCACATGTACCTCAGGAGTAAAGTCAGTGGGGAACAGCATGGCCAGAACCACGAGCAAACTGTGGGACAGGATCTGCAACGTAAAGGGGAAAAACATCAATAATTAACCAGCATGCAAAACAAGATTTAAAGAGCAAAATGAAGTAGGACTGAAATGTATTTGCCTTGAAGTTGGCCGGGTCAACACGCAGCTGGTAAGCATGCAGCTCGCTCAGGCTGACCAAGCCACTGGTCAGGTCATCGATTTTGCTCACAGCCTCTCCCACACCAGACATGATGACCTTTCCGTGCTTCTTCACTTGGACAGAGCCATAGCTCAAGTCGTTCCAATGGGAAAAATAGATCTTGGTCTGGGGGTAAACAGTCAGCATTCTGCATAGACACATTGCATAAAGTTAGTCCTCGGTATTGGAATAAAAATCTAAATGAATACTAAAGGAGAAGAGTTACTCAGGCACCTACCTGTACAGAGCTTCGCTACCGATTTCTTCAGTCTTTGGGGCGATCTTAGCCCAGAAGGCCTTGATGGCGTCTTTGTCCTTGGCAGAGAGACTCATGGTTACAGAGTGGCTTTGGAGAAGACTTCTGTGAACTGCCTCAAAAACCAATCACCCTTTTATACAAGGACTCAGGCCGGACACACCCCTGACCCACCTCAACAACGTAGCAACTTGACTAATGTCACATATGACAAGATCAGACAAGGCTTCTGCTGCTTGTTACAGATAATGTTCACGCCTGATAGGAAACAACCTGATAAATTACCCTGACATTTTGGTCATTTTACCTGAAACAGGCTGTTTAAAATTGTTTAATTATAGTGTAAAAACTTGCATGAAATTAAGGATGATCCAATAGCCCAATTATTTAAATATAATTTGTTATTCTTCTTCTTATTATTATTACTACTACTACTACTTATACAGTCATTCTTGAGAACTGAACAAAACATGTTTTTAAATTGAAAAAAGAAAATCTAACCTTGTTTTGGAACAGCCTTATTATTGTACAAATAACCTTTTCACTACATTACACATTTTTTCTTACAGAAGACATATGTAAGATCTATGTAAGATCTATTTAAAATATACTTATTTTCTCAAAACAAAGATTTTTTTGTTTGTTTTTGTTTGTTTATTTTGCCACACCTAAAATACTTACCTACGGGAGTGGCATTGACAATGGTGAGACATACAGTATGACTGTACTTTTGATATTTTTCAATGAACTCTTTTATTGTAACTTAATAAGTTATTTTAACACTTTAACACTTTGGAACAGCAATTAACATTTTGGAATCAACTTTCACATCTTTAAAACATTTTTAATGTAAACACTTTTTTGCATTTTCAAATCGAGCTCTAAAATCTCATTTAGACTCAAATGATATAACAAATTACAGAAGATATTAGAAAAGGTAGTATCAGCTCAAATATGAACATTCTTGCAGGAGAACAATATCCTCGAATTTCAGTCAGGTTTCAGGCCCCATCATGAAGACCTGTTTTTAGTTCCAGACTAAGGCTGCATCTCAATACTCGTCTTACTTGATCTTAGTGCTGCATTTGACACTATAGATCATGATATTCTCAAAGATCGCTTACAAAATCACATTGGTATTCAGGGACAGGCATTAAAATGGTTTAGATCCTACCTATCTGATCGATTCCATTTTGTAGATCTGAATGGAGAACAGTCTGGTGTAATGTCAATGAAATATGGGGTGCCACAAGGGTCAGTTTTAGGACCTCTGCTTTTCTCAATATATATGCTTCCCTTAGGTAACATCATTAGAAGACATGGGACTAGTTTCCATTGTTATGCTGATGATACCCAGTTATACATCTCCACAAAACCAGACGAAATACTCAAATTGTCTAGACTAACTGAGTGTATTCAAGATATAAAAGATTGGATGACCGATAATTTTCTTTTACTAAATTCAGAGACAGAGATATTATTTGTTGGCCCCAAAACCAGTACACACCAGCTCTCACAGTTCAGCGTTTAGAAGGCGTTTAGAAGGATGTATTGTTACCACCAGCTCGACAGTGAAAGACCTGGGTATAATATTAGACAGTGACTTATCCTTTGAAAATCATATTTCCAATATAACAAAAATAGCCTTTTTCCACCTTAGAAATATTGCCAAGCTTAGAAACATTTTATCTATGCTGATGCAGAAAAGCTGGTTCATGCATTCATGACCTCCAGACTGGACTACTGTAATGCATTACTGGGTGGTTGTCCTGCATCCTCAATTAACAAGCTACAGTTAGTCCAAAATGCAGCCGCCAGGGTTCTCACTAGATCCAGAAAATATCATCATATAACCCCAATA
>JAAGKR010008998.1:8162-28474 GCA_011419295.1 Clarias macrocephalus | reverse complement strand
ATGATCAGAAGACTAGCAGTTAGCCCGTGTAGCGTGGATGGTAAACCCAAACGCGGAAGTAGCGCGAACAGGCAGGATAACCACGCGATTTATTATTAGAACTCTCTCACGTAGAGAGCAAGAGTTTACACAATTAAACCCGCGTTCTAACAACACACACTCAATCAAGAAGATAACCCAAGATGGTGAGTACTCACGAAATGGAAGCGATAGCATCTGAGACAGCATGGGTAGACTCAATGACTGAGCAATGTGAGGCGCCATCTTGTTTCCTTTTATGCTTCCTGAAATGCGACCGTATTACTTCCAGGTCCTAGTGCCGGTCGTGTTACGAGTGTGCATGACAGACATTAGCTATAGAATTTATTTAAATGAACTTTTAGAAAAGACAAATGCATAAATTTTAAGCATAATCTTTTCAATAAACTTTGTCTGTCTGTCGACGAGTTTTCGTATTCCCTCATTAAAATGTTTAATGCTGAGCTGTGAGCCGCGAATGCACCACTGTCTTCACTTCTTCAAATGAATCTTCATCATCGTAGGGCCGCTTTCAGGGGACCAGACAGGTGCAAGTCTGAAAGAAAATTTTAGCAGTGTATCTGTGTGACCTGTTATTTTTAAAGACCAAAAGAAATTGGACAGTTTGCTGCTCAGTAAAATCACCAAACGAGTCCAGACTGGATCCTGAGTGTGAATTTAATTATTTAGGTGAGAGATTTCCACTCTGAGAGACAAATAAGAACGTGATGGATTCGTTTTTTCTTTTCACAAAACTAAAAAGAGCAGCATCAATGTGAACTGTACTCCCTGTAAGTGAACTGTACAGATGTGGTATGTGTGTGTGTGTGTGTGTGTGTGTGTGTGTGTGTGTGTGTGTGTGTGGTTGTGTGTGGTGCTGGAGCTTTATTCTGTAACTGTACAGGGCCATGAGCATTTCTGTTCCTAGGATGAGTGTGTTTGCTGTATGTGGAGATGAACTGCACTGTACTGTACTACACTATGCTACACTACACTGTGCTATACTTATATTTGTATTAACAGCCTGATAAATGTTTAAGCAGATAAATTAAACTCTAAGACACAGTACTGTAGTTTATTTACCTGCCCAGTGGCAGCTCAGCAGTGCTGGGATTTGAACTCACAACCTTCCAACGTACAAATACCGTCCAACATTCATGCGCACTCCTAACGCGACTGGCACGAGGACCCGGAAGTAGTACGGTCGCGACTTAGGAAGCATAAAAGGAGACAAGATGGTGCTTTACACTTGCTCAGTCATTCAGTTTTTCCCATGCTATCGCCGACGCCTCGCTCGTCTAAACGAACTCACTTTCTTGGGTTTTGCTTTCGATTGGGTGTGTGTATTTAGAATGCGGGTTTCTTTGTGTAAACTCTTGCTCTCGCTTCGAGAGAGTTCTAAAAATAACCAGATCAACTGCACATTGCTCTTCTCGTCTTATTGCTATCCAGGCAGGCAGCTGAGAGGGCCACTGCGGTTCTTTGTTCAGATTCAGACGACGCCTACTCATACACGGAATTCACCATTAACTTAAACTCACCTTTGAAGACCCTGCTGCTGAGGTGGAGACCGACTCCAAACTATATCATCTACCGCAGGGAGGGTCGTCCGTGAGCCGCTACACAGTGGAGTTTCGTACTCTCGCCATGCAGACCGACTGGGGAGCCCGGGACAAATGTACCAAGTAGGTGACAAAGTATGGCTATCAACAAAAAACCTACACCTGCAGACAAAATCACGAAAGTTATCACCAAGATTCATCGGACCATACCGCGTCAAACTCCGGAATAACTCTGTCACCTACCGGCTCCAGCTGCCTGCGGCGCTTGGTATCAATCCGTTATTCCATACATCTCAACTCAAACACTTCACTACTTCACCCATGGTTGGTTCTAAAAATAACCAGAGTAGTTATCCTGCCTGCTTGCGTTTGGGTTTACCATCCACGCTACAGGGCTAACTGCTTGTCTTCTGGTTCATCTCCGGTTAGTTTATGACACCAACGTACTGTCCAACTGCCCCACGTAGACTCTTTACTGGTGTCCCACAGGGTAAGTACTTGGTCCCCTTCTATTCTCCCTCTACACCTGGTCTCTTGGTAAGGTCATATCATCGCATGGATTTTCATGCCACTGTTATGCAGATGACACTCAACTTATTCTCTCATTTCCTCCCTCTGACACTCAGGTTTCCACCCGAATCTCAGCATGTCTGGCAGACATCTCATCCTGGATGGCAGCTCATCAGCTGAAGCTCAATCTGAGTAAAACAGAACTGTTGTTCATCCCTGGTGATTTATCCCCAGGTCAAGACCTTGTGATATTCCTGGAAAACTCAAATCACTCCTTCAGCCACTGCCCGCAATCTTGGGGTAATCGTGGACAATCATCTGTCATTTTCCCCACACATCGCTAACCTTACTCGCTCTTGTAGATTTGTTCTTTACAATATCAGAAGAATTCGCCCATTTCTGGATTCGCCCAAGACTGGAATAATGCAACTCACTGACAGTCTGCCTCTGTCCACGATTCATCCTCTGCAACTGATCCAGAATGCAGCAGCACGTCTCGTTTTCAACCTTCCCAAGTTCTCCCACACCACCCCACTCCTCCGCACCCTGCACTGGCTTCCTGTAGTTGCCCGCATCAAATTCAAAACACTGATGCTTGCCTACAAAGCTAAAAATGGCCAATCACCAACTTACAGTACCTATCTGCTCTAATCACATCACGCACTGCACCACGTTCCCACTGACCGTGCACTGTTCGCCTTATCCCACCATCTCTCAGGGATCGAGGGCGGCATTTATCCAGACTCTTTTCTGTTCTGGCACCTAGGTGGTGGAACAAACTTCCTCTAGATGCCCGTACAGCAGAGTCTTTGACGATCTTTAAACGATGACTTGACGTATCCGTTTCTTCAACACTTGGACTAATCCAAACCCCCAAACACTGCCCTACCCCCCCCCACACACACACACCCACACACACACACACACAAAAAAAACTCTTCCCAGTTGTGTTTGACTAATGGCACTTATTATTGACCTAGTTAACCCAGTGTAAGTATCTATCCAGTGATGTAAACTTTAAAGCACTTTTGTAAGTCGCTCTGGATAAGAGCATCTGCCAAATGCCTAAATGTAAATGTACAGATAAACACTGGGGTTTGCATGTTCTGCCTGTGCTTTGTGGGTTTCTCCAGGTACTTCAGTTTCCTTCCACAGTCCAAAGACATGCTGATTAGGCTAATCACCATTCCCAAAATTGTCCATGGTGCCCTGTGATGGACTGGCACCCTGTCCATGGTGTACCCCGCCTTGTGCCCTAAGTCTGCTGGGATAGGCCCCCTGTGACCCTGAATACAGGATTAAGCGGTATAGGTGGTGAGTGAGTGGTAACTTCCATAGGAACTTTGAAACTGAACCTAACTGTGGATCCCATTGTCGTAGAGCCATGGGGAGGCTCATTTAACTCAGGTAACCAATCAGTCTTTCGCATTTAGCAAGATGCTCATAAGCCCCCTAGCAACATCATTAGCATGATGCTAACATATTTAGCATATTGCTAGCGCGATGCTAGCGTGATTGGCATGTCACAATCTTTATGCTAATTATATTAGCATGTTGCTAGCAACATCATTACAATGTCGCTAACATGATGCTAGCATGACTCCAGTGTTTTGCCACGGCAAGCACCACTCACAGGTTCTTCAGAAAATGTACCTCTCAAGTATTTAACTGGCTATTTTAATATAAGTTTGTTAGCCTAATTCAAAAATAAATGTTTACGGTAAAGAATTAGAAGCATAGAGAGTAAACAAGTTGTTAGAGACTTATGTTTTTGTGTAGAGACAGCTTTTTACCTCAGGGTTGAACATCTGATCTCCACTCTGTTAGGGTTGCATAAAATGATGTCATAATCAGCAAACTTAACACACCTCACATCACACTGAGACTCTGGTTATTAATCTACTGTGTGCGAACGGATTATTAACAATAATACATATATTAGGCAGTAATTCAGTTAAACAAATCATCTTGCAAATCTTCTCTCGTCTGTGTTGTAATATGTTACAGTTTCTATAATATCAGGTAATAAGAAGTTTACTGTAAGGAGATGTTTATTAAACATTTATTTATTGAGAGAGGCGGCTGAGGCATCACTGTTTATTAAAGAGTCCTTTATTTGTCACACACACATTACAGTACAGTGAATTAAAAATTGTTAGGAGGCCGGGGTCAGAGTACAGGGTCAGTCATGATACCGAAACCTTGAGCAGTAAAGGGTTAAGGGCCTCGTGATCAGTAACCCAGTGCCTCCACTGTGCATTATAACTGATATAATGAGTGTGAACAGGAAGTAGTTTACTGAAGTAGCTAACTGATGTTTCACAACAATGAACAGAACGTTAAATGGAAACTTAAAACTTTAAAAATAAGGAGGAATCTGAGTCTTAGATTTTGCTGCAGTATAAGAGGAATAATAAAAATCATTTAGTGTTACATATGATATACAGTATGTAATACGATGTAACATGTAACATAGCTGTATTTAATTTTTTTCCTTCTTTCTTTCCAAGTATGCAGTTTTGGCCGAGAGCACTATTATGAGGACAACACAGTGAAGATCATCATTACTGCTGTGGTCCTTATCGGGTCTCTCAGTGTCTGTCTCGTGATCGTTGTCTTGGTCAAGCTGAGAGTCACTGAGAGTGAGTAATAAAGTTTATAAAATTAAATGAAACATAATTAACTGATGTGCTAAAATAAACAGAAACACAGACAACAACAACTCAGTGAAGTAACCATAGAGAACTGAAGATGATGAAATGCTCTGTTTAACAGAATCATCTGTAAGTTTCATCCTGCTGCTCCCCCACATGTGACTAGCGGTGGCTGATGGGAAACGTGGTTCATGGTGTTACTCTGACCAATCAGATTCGAGCATTCGACTGCACTGTGATATTAATGTACAGCATATAATCAGTGCTAATGTACAGAGTGTATAATTAAATAGGATCTTATCAGTAGAGTGTCAGGTTGATGAGGTGTAATTAGGGAACGTCCCCAGCAGAGTTTCTTAGTCTTTAACCTACTGAAACAGGATCAGGATGTATTTATTGATTGAGACTTTGAAGCACTTCTGTAAGTCACTCTGGATACGGGCGTCTGCCAAACGTTGTAAGTGTAAACGCTCAACTACTGTCTGCTTTAATGCTGAATTCTCTACCTGTCTGACCCACAGGTCAACATTTACCCATAAATACAGTGTAATATCAGTCAGGTGTGTAAACCTCAGGCTTCTACATCATACAGTTTAGAGTCTGACTGTGAATTTCTGAATGATGGCGGCATGGAGAAGAAACAATATTAAAGTTCCTCACAGGTCACCTGGATAATCCCTAAATTATTTACAAATAAATATACATAAATGTCTGGATATGAAATATATAAATATTTTCTTTAATAATTTCTGGAGTTAAATATAAATATTTCAGAGATTTTACGTCCAGATCAGGTGAATCGTGTAGAAATGACAGCAGCGTGTTTATATTTACATTTGGGCATTTGGCAGACGACTGAAGTTTCCATCATTAGATATTTACTTACACTAGGTTAGTTAAGTTTGTTTAGTTTAATATTATTATTTATTTTAAAAAATTCTTAGATTAGTTACTTTAGTATAGTTTTTGTTTAAAGTCGTCAGTAAGGTTGAGTTCAGACTGGACCCTGTGGTGCACTTAATTATTTCATTGAAAGATTTCCACTCTGAGAGACGAATAATAATGTGATGTTTCTTTTTGTCTTTCCACAGAGATAAAAAAAGTGCTGTCAAAGAAACATCCCTGTAGGTGAACTGTACAGACGTGTGTATGTGTGTGTGTGTGTGTGTGTGTGTGTGTGTGTGTGTGTGTGTGTGTGGTGCTGCAGCTTTATTCTGTAACACCATTTTCTTTTATTTTAGTTCTGCACTTTCCACTCATCAGCTTTCTCCTGTATGGATTAATCCCATCCTGAAAGTTTTACTTCTTCCCTGTTACAGACTGAACACTGACACTGAGTGTCTTGTCTTATTTTTAGGGAACTTTGCCGCAGAACCTGATGATGTTGAAGATGAGACAGGTACTGATGGAACATTTACACACACGTGTACACTTCAGTTTTAACCTCAGTGAGCTACAATGTTCATAACATTACATTCCATCAGATAAAATATCTGGGAATAAAATATAAAGCATGAGTTGGCCTGCTTACTGTACAGCGACTCTGTGTGTTAGCATGTTTACTTTAATGCTAGCTTGTTGTAGGTTTGCTAAGATGTTAATTTGTTCATTAGGGAGGAAGCTGGCCAATAATCTCTGTGGGTCTTTTATGTTCCCGTTCTCATACTGTATGATGGAATGATTTCAAACAATTCCTTGTTCAAGTGATTAAGAGACAATATGAATAAAACCAGAAGCTACTGTAGAATATTAACAACATCTGTTAAAAGTCTGTCTGTAATGTTATCCAGCCCTGTTACTGTAGACTCGTGCAGGTCTCTTATTAGTGATCTGAGCTGCTGAAACGTTGTTAAAGGATAATGACTCTGTCTCACTGCATGACTCGAGTTAAACCTGTTAATGAACTGGATTCTGTAGAGTCCCAGACCTGAAGGAGATTCACATCCAGGGGGTTTCAGTGGATCAGTACAGATCTGTGGATTTACTCTGCTGCAATAATATCACCATGTACTGATTATTACTGTATGATTATACTGTAGAATCTTATTACTGTTTAATAATGGCTGTGATATGACATTTATATTGTTGTTTTAGTTTTTTTTAAGAAAGCAGCTGATGCTGAAGAGACCATCACAGAGTAACGTCTGATTTTCTAACGACCCTGTAAACATTAATCACATGGTGGTAAGTTTACAGGCGACGCATTCCCCCCCACCAACCACCGCCCCCCCGCGAGGTCTCCCTGATGTCAGATGACCTGCCACCGCTTCTTCAGCCATTGTTGTGGTTTCCTCACCTCGCCTATCCTCAGTGCACGACCCGTCCATGAGCTTTTCTGTCTCTAGGATCAGTGTGTTTATGTGCCGGTGAACTGTACTGTACTGTACTACACTATGCTATGCTACATTGTGCTATACTTCATATAATACAATATTAACAGCCTGATACTAATGCGTATGCAAATTAACTAAACTCTAAGACACAGTACTGTAGTTTATTTACTCGCCCAGTGGCAGCTCAGCAGTGCTGGAATTTGAACTCACAACCTTCCAACACACAGATAAACACTGATTAACATCAGTTCATAATGACTGAGACTCAGAAGTGTGAAAACTGATGTAAGGGCTTGTTTTGTGGCAGAAAGGAATGTTCCAGCATGTGTGAAATGAGTATCAGTGCTGCCCTCTAGTGGACATCAGTAACAAACTCAACAAAGCTGATCAGGAATTCTACAGGAAGCGACACAGTGGTGCACTGGTTACCTCTGTGGTCGCGTACCTCCAGGGTTTAGGGTTTGATACCAGCTCCTGAGAATGTGCTCATGTCTCAGTAATTCTAAAAGCTGTCTATATGTGCTATGTATTTTTTTCATGACAGTGTTAGCTACTCAAACTCGTTCATTTGTTTTTTATAATACTTTTGTTTATTAATTTTTTGTCAATAAAAAACAACTTGTGCCATATGAAATATCTGTTAATTTCGTCCCAAAAAATTATTAAAAAAAAATAATATAAAAATATCTTCCTAAAAAGTGTTGTTTTTCCCCCTTAATTGTGTAGAGGAGAACTTCTGGAATCTGACAATAGCAGAACTGTGATTTAAGGAAATTATTCATAATTTTAAATAATTTGAATGTTAATTGTCACTCACCATGTCATTATTCTGTCTATAAAGCATTTATTATTTATCCAATAAATAATGGATCTACAATATACCCTTTTAAAGCTATTTATTTCACATTTTATTTAAAACTGGTAGTGGAAGAAGATTTTTACTTTTACAACCAAACAACAATATTTTTTGTTGTTAATAAAAATAGATAATAGAGCACTGCGTCCAATCACGCAATATTCCGCCCGGTCCGGAATCAGAACCAAGCAGAGATTCCGTGCTGTTGTTCCCCTCGTCACTCGAGTAGATCGCAGCAGGAGGACTCAGAACCCACAGGAGATGTTTTATGTTGTAAGTTCGTCACTAACGCGTTGAACATTTTGAAACTTGGACCGTGTTCGTACTTTGTACCATGGAGCTGTTATTACATACTAAGTGAGAAGTTTATCTGTAGTAAAGCTGTTTCAGATGTTTAGGAAATATTAATTTCATTAGTACTTTGGCTTTTCTAACATTAATACATACGTAAGATGTAAAAATACCGTTTCATCCACAAAACCCGCCTTCTGCTTTATGATTGGTTACAGGAATCCAGTCTCCTCTATGATTGGTTAGATCCTCACAGACGAGCCAATCCTAGATCAGGAAGGCGGGACTTTATTGAAGCTGTACAGATGTCCATCAGTGACGGTGTAGCTTCTCTCTCAGCTAATCTCATTAAAGCTGATGTGGTTCTGGGCTGAAATGGTTTAGACTAAAAAATCATAATAAGTAACAAAATGAAGTATTTATACAGGAAATTAAAAAAGTTATAATTAAAAAGAAAGCAAGGAGTAAGGAAATCATCCAAAACGACAGACCTGTAAATGCTGTGGTGAAATACATTGAACCTGATCAGCTCTTAACTGGTGTGTTTTTCACTTATTGCAAAAATAATAATCAGAAATCTTTTACTTACAGATTTCAGAGACTTTAACTACAGCACACATGTTCTGTCATGTCTTATCTGTACGTGTGGGAAAGTCTGCTGAGGGTGTGAGAAATTACTGAAGGTGGTAAAGTGTTGAATGTGAATGACAGAGTGAAGTCGGGTTTATATATAAACACATTTATAAACCAGGGGAACTTTAACTACAGTAAGTGCTGTGCAGAGACAAATCTTATACACGTTTAGACTGAAACATTAAAATTACAGTTAATCAACAGAACTGGAACGACATATCACTGCAATCATTAACACTGATGATGGAATCACGAGGATTATGTTCATGATGTTTATTTTTGGTAATCAAGTCTTTTTTTTTTTTTTTCTGTTACTGCTCTTTTTTGGTTAGAAGTGGCTTTCCATTCTTGTCCTTGACGGGTGTCCCATGCCTGCTCTTTGCACTGGCAAGGTCATGGAGAATGCAATAAAATGTCTAAAGGTGTCATTTCTTTTTGCTGCTTTTTGTGCTTCTTGACTCTTCTGGTTCAGCCAGTCCTGCTTGTCCCGCCTACAGCTCCTCTTCACTTTCCGGTCCAACTCCCAGTAGGCCTCTGCTTAGATTAGATCCGAAATCCGCTCCTGGATTCAGTGCTCTCTGTATGTATGTATGTATCGCTCCTAAGCCCAATCTATCCACTGCAAAAAGTCGTCGTCATTTGTGTTGGCCCTTCAGCCGGAGTCGACATTTTGTAAATAGGAGGTAACTGATCATTATCAGTTTTTAGATTTAAATAGTACCTATTTCACATCTTCTCAAGTGAAATTTGGTATTCCACAGGGTTCAGTTTTAGGCCCCCCCCCTTTTTTTTTCTTTTTACCTGCTTTCTCTGGGCAACATAATTCATAAGCATGGTATTAGTTTCCATTGTTATGCTGATCACACACAGTTATAAGTTTCAGTCACATAAGAAATGTCAGCTTAATAAATTTTAACTTTCTGAAAATTTCAAATTTCAACAGTCACATAGCCGCTGGAAAAAGGCTGTAGGACAGTCTTGTGGTTCTGGCACATACGTATGGACCTATACCATCTCCGTGAGGGCAGTAACTGGAACAGGTGATGTGCAGGGTGATGCTGATCACGTACGTAGGACGATTTGTGAAGGCAGTGTGTGGTGTAAATGGTGCTGCTAACCTTCGGGACACTAGTCCCTGTAGTTTGATAAACAATGTATTGTCACTAAATGATGCAGAAAAATTAGTTCATGCTTTTATCACCTCCATCACCTCTTTGCCACCTTCGCCTTCAGCTTGCTCATCAGGGACAATCTGATCATTTTGTTTCATACATATTTTCTCACATTTCATACACATTACCATAATTTTCTTTTGATTCTGTAAAGATGCTTTGCGATAAGCAAATCACTTAATCATGTGTATCCTGTAGGAAGAATCATGTTACACATCTGCATGATCAGGTATTTTGCTCTCTATCATTGTAATGTCTTTACTCTTTTTCTCATATTTTTAGTATTTGTATTTGCATCAGTGTTGTTTTTTATTGTTAGCTGTTTGTAAATCTAAAGTTGTTTCAAATTTATTGAACAGATTTACTGGTTTAGAGGTCGGTTAAACGCCTGAGTGGAACATAAAGTGGAATTCATTAAACTAAACAAAGCTTTAAAAGCTTGTCTCTGTGTAAAACCTCAGGAGGTCAGTCTCTTCCTAAAATTCTCAACTTAACAAAAATGCCAAAGATAAAGTCACAGAGATCAGACTTTTTCTGTATTTTTTATGTTTAATGTGAACTTCACCTGGAGCTCCTGTCCTGTATCTGCAAATTATATGCGTTGTGCTGCTGCCACGTGATTGGCCGATTAGATAACGGCATACAATGAGTGTTTCTTTCTCTAAATCTACTTCTCAAAAATATAAATGGCATCACATGTAGATTCCAGGTTACCTCATGAAAACAGCATGTGTGGTCTGTCACTTCCTTTAGCCAGTCTGCCTTCCGCTGTGGCTTGATGTTATCTCACTGCACTGATGCTATCTTTCAGTGTCATTAGTATCTCTCTGCTCTGATGTTCTAATGTTCTAATGTTTTCTTGTTAATCTTCAGCTTAATCAATATGATTTTGAAGCCTCTTTTGTGTAGAAACAGAAATTTGGCTTCAGCGAATCTCCTGTTTGTGTTGATTCTGACGTCTGTACATTTTGGAAAGGCTGCTGAGAGTAAGTGAGATATTACTCCAGATGTTAAAGTGTTAAATGTAAATGGTAAAGTTAAGTATTTATGTGCAAACACATTTATGAACCAGAGGATTCTTTTTAAAAATGCTGCCCATAGAAACAAATTTAATGAAGTTGTTATGTCAGTATAACAGTAAGAAGATGTATTATTCAGTGGACCACTTTCCAGACAGGGTGTCTTAGCATCATATAGAGAATTCGATTTTGATTGTCGTTTGGTTGTTTTTACTTTACTTTACTTACTGTTTGATGCTACAGTTCTGATGTGTATATCAGGTTTAATTTTATCATACTGTATTTGTTTTCTTTTCTTTAACAGCTCTGTTTAATCTGAAGTGCCAGTCTGCAGTAGGAGTCATCGGTCAGACCACTAACATCTCCTGCAGCATCGAGTCACAAACTGGGCCTGTTATTATTAACACAGTGGTTTTAACCTGGTTTAGAGAGAATAAACCCTGTTTCACATTTCACCCGTATGAGAACAGAGTGACAGGAGACTCTCGATTTAAAGTTGAAAGCTTGCCATCGTTACAGATTCATAACACAGCGATCTCAGATGAAGGTGGATATCAGTATTACATCAGGACCAACCTGGGAAATGATGGTGCAGAATTCAGAATCAGTGTCACAGGTAAGAGAGAAATGTCGTCTTGTTCTCATTATCTCACGACTACAGAGTCACAACTGCACCATTATTTCTGTCACTTTCTGAGATTGATTGTATTTTGTAACATGTGACTTGTGTGTAATGAGAATTTTTTTTAGCCAACTACAGCCCCCCGATCATAACCTCTGAGCCGACAGAGATGGAGGACGGTGGAGCTGCTGATCTGTACTGTAGAGCGAGCGGTGGATACCCAGCAGGAACCATCCACTGGTTTGATCAGAGAAACACAAACTGGACTCAAAACTCCACACTGCAGGTCACACAGGGACACGACGGTCTCTTCACTCTGTCCAGCAAACTGAGCTTCAGGAGCATCGACTTGACCTGGGGACGTTTCAGGTGCGTCGTCCTAAACTACAGATATGAAGAAGAAGGAGAGAGGACATTTACCCTGAAGATAACAAGTAATTATTGTCTAGTTCAACTTTAACTGTAAATTTTTACAAAACTTTTAAAACAGTGGGGCATCTATCCTTTAGAATCCAAAGGCCTGCTGTCAGGTGGTTTGCCGTCCACCTCAAAGACGTGACATTTATTGTGTAGTAAGAATATAAGGTAGTGAGGATATGACGGATGACTTACACATTCTTCACTAAAATAACATTCAGACAGAAGTGATTTTATTTTGACCTTATACATGATGCAACAGAGTAAAAATTCACTTTTATTGTTTTTAAACTGTGTTTTCATTTTACCCTTGAGTGTAAATTGAGAATTGAGTAAATTTGAGTTTCACCAAAAGGTCAATTTCATGAAGTTTCATTTATGAGTTCATCGTACTGACCTCTAGTGGACAGTGTTTGTATAACAAATAGACCCTGACATTACAAGCAGTATAATTAATATGCACATGCAGCTGCAAATAGTATTGCCTTCATCATTGACAGTATTTACTGAACAATATTTACTGAACAGATCTACTGGTTTAGAGGTCGGTTAAACACCTGAATGGAACACACAGTGGAATTCATTAAACTAAGCAATGCTTTTAAAGCTTGTCTCTGTGTAAAATCTCAGGAGGTCAGGTGCTTCTTAAATTTCTCAAACTAACAAAGTTGCAAAAAGTAAAGTCACAGAGATCAGACTTTTTTTTAAATTTATATTTAATGTGAACTTCACCTGGAGCTCCTGTCCTGTACCTGCATAATTATATGTGTTGTGCTGCTGCCACGTGATTGGCCGATTAGATAACAGCTTACAATGAGTGTTTCTTTCTCTAAATCTACTTCTCAAAAATATAAATGGCATCACATGTAGATTTCAGGTTACCTCATGCACACAGTATGTGTGGTCTGTCACTTCCTTTAGCCAGTCTGACTTCCGTTGTGGCTTGATGTTATCTCACTGCACTGATGCTATCTTTCAGTGTCATTAGTATCTCTCTGCTCTGATGTTCTGATGTTTTATTGTTTTCCATCTTCAGCCTAATCAATATGATGTTGAAGCCTCTTTTGTGTAGGAAAAGAAATTTGGCTTCAGCGAATCTCCTGTTTGTGTTGATGCTGACGTCTGTGCATTTTGGAAAGGCTGCTGAGAGTAAGTGAGATATTACTCCAGATGTTAGTGGTAAATGTAAACGACTCAAAGGAAGTTAAGGCAGTAAAGAAGGTATTGTATTATTCAGTGGACCACTTTCCAGACAGGGTGTCTGTCAGGGCGTCTGTCAGGTTTATTACTTGTCTCAAACTCACTAAAGTGCATTGTGTCAGCTTTTCTCCTTCACTTTTTCACTGCTCTCTGCCAACACAGTAAAACACCAATAAATCACCTTAATCAGCTCTATGTTTTAAGCTTTGTGTGTAATCTGTTGGTGCCATGGTCCTCAATCCATCTGTAGGTGATGCTGGACCATGTCCTCATGCCACAGGTATTCTACAGTCCACACACTGTTCATCATCCTGAGAACTGAGAACCGTGCTGGAAGCCTGAGGGTCTTAGGGTCTTCAATTTTGATTGTCATGTGGTTGCTTTTCCCTACACCCTGTTTGATGCTACAGTTCTGATGTGTTTATTAGGTTTAATTTTATCATACTGTATTTGTTTTCTTTTCTTTAACAGCTCTGTTTAATCTGAAGTGCCAGTCTGCAGTAGGAGTCATCGGTCAGACCACCAACATCTCCTGCAGCATCGAGTCACAAACTGGATCAATTGATATTAACACAGTGGTTTTAACCAGGTTCAGAGAGAATAAACCCTGTTTCTCATTTCACCCGTATGAGAACAGAGTGACAGGAGACTCTCGATTTAAAGTTGAAAGATTGCCATCGTTACAGCTTAATAACACAGCGATCTCAGATGAAGATGGATATTGGTATTACATCAGGACCAACCTGGGCAAAGTTAATGCATCATTCACAATCAGTGTCACAGGTAAGAGAGAAATGTCGTCTTGTTCTCATTATCTCACGACTACAGAGTCACAACTGCACCATTATTTCTGTCACTTTCTGAGATTGATTGTATTTTGTAACATGTGACTTGTATGTAATGAGAAACTTTTTTTAGCCAACTACAGCCCCCCGATCATAACCTCTGAGCTGACAGAGATGGAGGACGGTGGAGCTGCTGATCTGTACTGTAGAGCGAGCGGTGGATACCCAGCAGGAACCATCCACTGGTTTGATCAGAGAAACACAAACTGGACTCAAAACTCCACACTGCAGGTCACACAGGGACACGACGGTCTCTTCACTCTGTCCAGCAAACTGAGCTTCAGGAGCATCGACTCGACCTGGGGACGTTTCAGGTGCGTCGTCCTCAACTACAGATATGAAGAAGAGGGAGGGGGCACATTTACCCTGAAGATAACAAGTAATTATTGTCTAGTTCAACTTTAACTAAACTTTAACTTTTACAAAACTTTGGGGCAAAAACAGTGGGGCATCTACCCTTTTGAATCCAAAGGCCTGCTCTCAGGTGGTTTGCCGTCCACCTCAAAGACGTGACATTTATTGTGTGGTAAGAATATAAGGTAGTGAGGATATGACGGATGACTTACACATTCTTTACTAAAATAATATTCAGACAGAAGTGATTTTATTTTGATCTTCTTGACTTGACAAAAACTATATCATGCAACAGACTAAAAATGTACTTTTATTGTTTTCAAATTGTGTTTTTACTTGAGTGTAAATGAGAATTGATTAAATTTGAGTTTCACCAAAAGGTCACTTTCATGAAGCTTCATTGATGAGCTTGTTGTACTGACCTCTAGTGGACAATGTTTGTATAGCAAATAGACCCTGACATTCTTTCTTTCTTTCTTTTTTGTATATGTTATATACATACTAACCCTGTCCAGAATGTACCCTGCCTTGTCTCCTGGGATAGGCTCCAGGCCCCTGCGATCCTGTAGACAGGATAGACAATGAGTGAGTGAGCGAGTGAGTGATGAATAAAACACCACTTGAACACAATTACAGTACTGGGGTTTGAGACAGACTGAGCACATTAATGTAAACTAAACGTTTGTTGTGTGTATTTTCCTTCTTCATGTATTTTAAAGATAAGAAGCATGTGCAAAGTTCATTGTCTGCTTTGCGACAATAACAATTGTTAAAAACGCTATACAAATAAAATAGAAAAATTGTGAAATTGCAAAAAAGACATGGTTTGGATTTCCTGAATTTTATTTAATCTATTTATTTATTTATTTAAATAATAATAATAAAATAAAAAAAAAAACTCAGTATCCATCTGAGACCTGGACTCTACATGAAAAACTTGCAGAAAGAAATCATATATGGATTCTGCCCCCTAGTGGACATCAATAACAAACTCACACCTCGAGTTGATAGAGCTGTTATGCTCTATTTGGCTCTAATCAGATTATAACTGTTGTATAATATACAAAAGTAACTTCTCTATGAGAGGATTATACTTTACAGTAATTTTCTATAGTATTAATCTGTGGGACTGTTTTTGAACAGATGGATTTTGGTCACTATAATAAATTTTTGAGAAGGCAGATTGAACTGGGATGAACTATATACATGTTCCAGTATTTAAAATCTTATTTCTTTCAGTTGACTGTTTGCTATTGGTATTATTAAGGGTAAATTGTAACGCTTGTTAAATTGTCTGCCTGCTAGTTGTGTATTTACAGGACAATCACTGAAAAAAATGGTTATTAAAAGTAGGACTAAACAAACCAACAAATAAGTTAACGTAACTCATACTGTAGGATGCTTTGATGCAATGGCACATATTAATATGTGTTCAGCCAAAGCACAGATACAGACTTCGAGAACAAATAAAATAACAAACAATTAAAGAAATAAACAGAAATTAACACACAAATAAATTACAAAAAGTGACGAAACTCACAAAATCATGAGAATAAAAACAGAATACAAAGTAGATTTGTGTGTGTGTGTGTGAAAATCATACACACTTCTACCCTGGTTAATAGAATAGCTAATAGACTCCCTCTCACTACAGTACTTACCAGTAGTTACTATACCATACCAGTGGTTATGATTTCAGTATTTATAATTCTACTCTGTTTCTAAAGTCTGTTCCCTCTTCAGAATGATAATTATTGTCACTGATATTAATCTCCCCCTCCCCCTCCCCCTCCCCTTTAATACCAAATGTTAAACTGTTGAACAAACTCAGGTTTATATATATAAACACACTTTTAAACCAGCAGATTTTCAACAAAGTAATATCAGTAGAAGAATGTTAAATTTGTAATTAAACATGAGAGACACAACAATACAAAAGATTGTACTGAAAATACTGTAATTTAACACTTCAAACATGACAGTAAAGCAGCTAAGAAGTGCAGAATATCATCTCACAAATCTGGCGAGACCCCCAGCATTACATAAAGTTTTTAAACAACCTGTTTTAAAAGCTATTTATTGTTATTATTATTTGTCTCAGATTATGTAAAGCTTCGTCTGTTCTGGTCGCGTGAAAATTATGCACAATGTCAGATTATGACATAAACCAGATTGGACAGTTGGATGCTCAGTAAAATCCCCAAATCAGTCCAGACTGGATCCTGGATCCTGAATGTGCACTTAATTATTCAGGTGAAAGATTTGTTCAGGTGAGAGACGAATAATAAGGTGACGGATTTGTTTTTTTCTTTCCACAGAACTAAGAGTCAATGGACCTTTCCTGTAGGTGAACTGTACAGATCTGATACAGTGTGTGTGTGTGTGTGTGTGTGTGTGTGTGTGTGTGTGTGTGTGTGTGTGTGTGTGTGTGATGTTGGATCTTTATTCTGTAAGTGTACAGAGCTCAGGGCATGAACACTAATTCAAATTCAAATTTTATTTGTCACATACACAATCATACACTGTACGATATGCAGTGAAATGCTTCTTCTTTAATATCTCCATGTCAATGCTTCGCTCTTTTACTTTCCTCTCTGCTGCTGCTCGACTCTGAATAACTCAGTACTTTATTCAGGAGCTTGTGAGTAAAATACCAACATCTCACAGAAACACCAGTTTCTTTTTTTTTTAGTCCTGGACGTTCCACTCATCAGCTTTCTCCTGTATGGATCAATCTTTTTTTTTTTAAGACAAGTTTTACTTGTTCACAGTAACAGACATTTATTATTTTTTTCCAGAGTTGAACTTTGCTCCAGAACCTGCTGATATCAAAGAGAAGAAAGTAGACTAAGACTAAAATAATTTAAAAATCACTAAAATGAGCGCATTACAGTTTTACATGTGTTACAGACTTGACATGTGTGACGCTTCCTAATACAATGTGATATGGCTGTAACTAGCACCATGTCCTACTACTCCACTCTGTGATATATTACTTTCACCTGAAACAAGAACATCAAATAGTTTGTCTAAACATCAAAAAGGTTGAATTCACCTCAAAGTAATGATATATTTTATCAGAGCTCCATAGTTTTGAGATGCATTTTAAAGGTACTAAAGTTACAATTATAACTTACTAATTAAAAGGTAAAATTACTCTATAAGAATATACTTTTTCACCAAATTTAATTCTATTTCTCCACCTTTGTTTTGTTCTGCTTATTTAAAGGCTGTCTTTATAGATGCTAAAGTGAATTTCAAGTTTTTTTGTATTTCTTGATTCAGAGCTCTGTGGGCAGGACTGAGCCGGGATGTCCATGAGCAGTGGTTCTTTTGGCTGCGTGGTGTTATCAGCCTCCTTGTGGGATTTTTTAATCACATGAAGACTCGAAAGCTGCCTGTGGTCACTCATACTTTGTCCAGGTGTCCATGTGCCATTCGGGTTGAGAGGACTGGCACAGGCTGCTGAAGGATGACGGAGGGAGAAATAGACATTTTCCTTTAGCATCCTTTTGGAGGTCATTCAGTTTGAACAGTTGTCTATGGCCCCAGAAAGGATTGAAGTTATCGATGAAGTTGACCCCTTTTGAACTGCCTGTTCTTTGTAGCCATGTGTTCAGCTCAAGCAACCGTGAGAACATGTTAGTGCCCCTTGCTGGGAGTGGTCCACTGATGAACGACTGAACTTCGAATCTTTGAAGTGTTTCAAAGACTTCAGTAAAATTCTTCACTAAAGTTCCGACTGCTCTTTCTGAATGTCATCCTTCCCCACGTGGATAATGATTCGATTTGCAGTCTTGTGCTTCATCAGAATGTTCCAAAGTCTCTCGTGTTTTCCCATCTCTGGAATGTAAGCTGCTGGCAGTGGGTGGCAAAAGTCCCCTTTTTTGTCCAGCACCAAAAGTTTTTAATTTTGGTGTTTGTGCCAAAAGTGTTTTGTTTGAGCACTGTGCTGATCTCCTGAAGTAAAAATCTTTTACTTTTATCTTTTAGATATTGGGAGCAAAGCACCAAGCAGTAAGCAGGATCATCAGAATGGTAGCGAAGCTATTGATTTCATACTGTACACTATACTGTGCTGCAGTAATATTAGTAAGATGAGTAACAGGTGAATGAATGATTACAGTGTAAAATAGTATTACAGTATAAAATCGGTATCATATGCAATAAAGTTTTATCTCATTGTTTGTGTTTCAGGCCTGAATGAAGTTGAGTATAAGGCAGCAGTCGATGCTGAAGAGACCATCACAGTTTAATGTCTGATTACTTCACATTACTACGTAAACATCAGTCATCAGGAGATCTTGGCCTTCAAAAGAAATGGGTTCTTTCTCCATTACTGGCTCATCAAGCGAGTTAGTGTTGAGTGTCATGTGACCTTGAGTGAGATTGTAAATGTGGAAATGCAAGGCCAGGCAGTGGGGACTGTGGAAACTCCTTAAATGTCTCAATGTCTCACAGCTCCTGATCCTGAGTGTTTATGTTATTCTACACACGTGCTAAGCTTTATTTAGGGGGTGATTCTGAGATTTCGACCTTTCACATTGCCATTTAATCGTAGTGGTACTGTATAGGAAGATTTAAACACTTCATTATTGGCTATACAGTATCTCACAAGAGTGAGTAAAGTCCTCTAACAATAACTCAACATGCAGTTTTATTGTCTAAATATTTGGCAATGAAAATGAGTACATTCTAACTGAACATGTCAAAACTGTTTCCAAAGTGCCAATATTTTGTGTGAGCACCGTTGTTATCTAGAACAGCCTTAATCCTTCTAGGAATTCACCAGAGCTGCACATGCTGTGTATACAGTGCAGAGCAAAAGTTTGGACACCCCTTCTCATTCAGCGCGTTTTCTTTCTTGTGTTCTTTCTTGTGTTCTTTAGCCCAAACGCGTCTCTTCTGCTTGTTGCCTGTCCTTAGCAGTGGTTTCCTAGCAGATCTTCTACCATGAAGGCCTGATTCACACAGTCTCCTCTTAACAGTTGTTCTAGAGACGTGTCTGCTGCTAGAACTCTGTGTGCCATTGACCTGCTCTCTGATCTGAGCTGCTGTTAACCTGCGATTTCTGAGGCTGGTGACTCGGATGAACTTATTCTCCGCAGCAGAGGCGACTCTCGGTCTTCCTTTCCTGGGCCGGTCCGCATGTCAGCCAGTTTCTTTGTAGCGCTTGATGCTTTTTGTGACTGCACTTGGGGACACTTTCAAAGTTTTCCCAATTTTTCCGACTGACTGACCTTCATTTCTTAAAGTAATGATGCCACTCGTATTTCTTCACTTAGCTGCTTTTTACTTGCCATAATACAAATTCAACCTCTTTGAATGAGAAGGTGTCCAAACCTACAGTAGATAGTAGTTCCCTGTTAACTTAAAATGTCAATCTATCTTGCCCAAGCCAGCCAGCTAATTAGGTTTTTAGTTAGTCAGTCAGTTAGTTAGTTTCTGTTAATTTTTGTTAATTCATGTTGTAAATTATACATATTTTTCCCGTTTTTACTAAATAACAAACTAGTTTTTACGCTTTAATACTACAGGACTTTATTAGTTTTTGCGCTTTTTGGGAGAACGCGCATATCATCTGACCAACAACAAGCGAATCCATCAGCAAATAATCACAACTCCGGCACAAAGGTACGTTACTATGTCCACCATTCAGCTCGCTCAGTGTGTGGAGTGCAGGATGGTTAGACATTCTTCCTCCGTCATTAGTGATAATTTGACTTGTGATAGGTGTGTGTTAGTGAGCACCCTGACGGAGAAGATATCAGCATTAGAGGAGCGCGTGCAGACTCTAGAGAGGGTTAGAGAGCGCGAGAGCAGCGT
>JAAGKR010008997.1:0-28477 GCA_011419295.1 Clarias macrocephalus | reverse complement strand
TTGAAAGAATGGAGAGAAGTTATATCGGTGACACTAGCCACAGACTAGATGTACCTTTTTCTGATGGATGTAATTCTTGTTTTGAACAGATCTTGAAGTAATTATTTTTGGAAAATTATGGAGAGGAGAGAGTCTTGCAAAATGATCAGGAGCATAGATGAAGAAACATACAGAGGATATAAAAACACCTGTTAAAATGCTCTAATCAATATAAATCACTAGAAAACAGTTTCCACCTTTAATGTGACCTATAACCTGTACAGCTCAATTAAGAAATAAATGAAATCATTTAGTGGTAAGATTTTATTACAGCACTCGATCTTTTTCGGTAGGAGTCTTAACAGCATGGCACAACTTGATTTGCCCACTCTTTGCAAAATACACTCTAAATCTGATTGCGAAGGCATCTCCTATGCACAGCCCTCTTCAGATCACCCCACAGATTTGATTTCAAACCGATTCAGGTCTGGGCTCTGGCTGGGCCATACCAAAACTTAAATCTTTTTTTTTTTTGGTGAAGCCAAGAAATGTTAATTTGGCTGTATGCTTTGGGTCATTGTCATGCTGAATGATCTGTTTCTCTTCATCTTCAGCTTTCTAGCAGAAGCCTGAAGGTTTTGTGCCAACATTGATTGACTATGCCTCACTCTGCGTATGGTGTTCTTTTGGTCATGTGCAGTGTCGTTCTTGTACCAAGCATACATTTTGGGACTATGGCCAAAAAAGTTCAGGTTTGATGCTAAACAATATTCATATGTTTGGATTTAAAAGTGGCCTTTTATTGTGGCCAGTCTAAGACACACCTGTGTGGTGGGATGGATTATCTCGGCAAAGGAGAAATGCTCACTATCACAGATTTTGACAGATTTGTGAACAATATTTGAGAGATATGGTTATTTTGTGTATGTAGAAAATGTTTCAGACCAGTTCATCTCATCAAAAATGGGAGCAAAAAAATAAAGGAAATTGAGCTGCACTGCATATTAAAATGCTAAACATAAGCTTGCTTATTAACAGGACACAGTTTTAGGCCCGACCAAAAAAGTTTGTGAATTCTTATCCTAAGAAGTGTCTTTTTGTGTCTCTCTCAAAGTGATTAAAAATACTGAGATGTCTTCATTACTGTTTAGAAGAACTGTTGAACCAAAGCTCCTCTCAAGTACGGGTATCTGCTGAAGTGGAGGATCTGAGGTCTCAACTGAGTCGTCTCAACATCAGGAACAAAGAACTGGAACTTCAAAACAGCGGTCGCTCTAATGACCATGCTCGAATGCTTAAACAGGTAACCCCTCCACCATGCTCACACAGACTTGGTGGAAATTTCCACCACAACCCTCAAACATGCTGTAAGAAAGTAAAGAACGTTCATATGCGTATAAAACAGACCTGCATACTTGCGGATTTGTGCATATTCTATTCATTTTTATTAAAATTTTATTTGTCACATACACAGTCATACACAGTACGATATGCAGTGAAATGCTTAGACAACTGCCCGTGACCTTAAAACAAAGACTATTACTCACTCATCATCTATACCGCTTAATCCTGTATTCAGGGTCACAGGGGGCCTGGAGCCTATCCCAGGAGACTTCGGGCACATGGCAGGGTACACCCTGGACAGGGTGCCAATCCATCACAGGGCACAGACACACACACTCACTCATTCACACACTACGGGCAATTTGGGAACGCCAATTAGCCTAACCTACATGTCTTTGGACTGTGGGAGGAAACCGGAGTACCTGGAGGAAACCCACCAAGCACGGGGAGAACATACAAACTCCATGCACACAGAGACGGGAAACGAGCCTGGCCAGGGATCGAACCCGGACCCTGGCGGTGCAAGGCGACAGTGCTAACCACTACACCACCGTGCCGCCACAAAGACTATTAATAGGAAATAAAAAGTGTATATATATATATATATATACACATACACACACACATAGTACAGACCAAAAGTTTGGACACACCTTCTCATTCAAAGAGTTTGAATTTGTATTATGGCAAGAAAAAAGCAGCTAAGTAAAGAAAAATGAGTGGTCATCATTACTTTAAGAAATGAAGGTCAGTCAGTCCGAAAAATTGGGAAAACTTTGAAAGTGTCCTCAAGTGCAGTCACAAAAACCATCAAGCGCTACAAAGAAACTGGCTCACATGCGGACCGCCCCAGGAAAGGAAGACTGAGAGTCGCCTCTGCTGCGGAGGATAAGTTCATCCGATTCACCAGACTCAGAAATCGCAGGTTAACAGCAGCTCAGATCAGAGAGCAGGTCAATGCCACACAGAGTTCTAGCAGCAGACACGTCTCTAGAACAACTGTTAAGAGGAGACTGTGTGAATCAGGCCTTCATGGTAGAAGATCTGCTAGGAAACCACTGCTAAGGACAGGCAACAAGCAGAAGAGACGCGTTTGGGCTAAAGAACACAAAAAAGAAAACTCTTTGAATGAGAAGGTGTGTCCAAACTTTTGGTCTGTACTGTGTAGGAAATAAATATTAGGAGCAAAACAGAAAATAAATTATATATATACAGTGCCTTGTGAAAGTATTCGGCCCCCTTGAACTTTGTGACCTTTTGCCACAAAGTTCAGGCTTTTTTGGGCTTTAAACATAAAGATATAAAACTGTATTTTTTTGTGAACAATCAACAACAAGTGGTACACAATCATGAAGTGGAACGAAATTTATTGGATATTTCAAACTTTTTTAACAAATAAAAAACTGAAAAATTGGGCGTGCAAAATTATTCAGCCCTTTTACTATCAGTGCAGCAAACTCTCTCCAGAAGTTCAGTGAGGATCTCTGAATGATCCAATGTTGACCCAAATGACTAATGATGATAAATAGAATCCACCTGTGTGTAATCAAGTCTCCGTATAAATGCACCTGCTCTGTGATAGTCTCAGAGGTCCGTTTAAAGCGCAGAGAGCACCATGAAGAACAAGGAACACGCCAGGCAGGTCCGAGATACTGTTGTGGAGAAGTTTAAAGCCGGATTTGGATACAAAAAGATTTCCCAAGCTCGAGCTGTTTTGCAAGGAGGAATGGGCAAAAATTTCAGTCTCTCAATGTGCAAAACTGATAGAGACATACCCCAAGCGACTTATAGCTGTAATCGCAGCAAAAGGTGGCGCTACAAAGTATTAACTTAAGGGGGATGAATAATTTTGCACAGCCAATTTTTCCGTTTTTTATTTGTTAAAGTTTGAATATAAACGGTGCCAATTATGACCAATGTAAACTCCCGAGGAAGATAAAAAGGACGACACTTGATAGTCAATAGTTTCAAGTTGGGTGTGCAGGAACGTGTAAGAGGACCAATGCTCACGCTGTTGTACCAGCTGCTGTTCACCATTAAGCACACGCCGCCTGCCCTTGTCTTCCCTGAGTCTCGTGTCCTGTCCATGCGGTGAACCGAGAAGAACTCGGCTGGCTGGATGGTGTGGTCCAATACCAGTCTGGTGTGGTTCAGCCATGTCTCGGTGAAACAGAGAAGATTGCAGTCCCGAGTGTCTCTCTGGAACTTTATCCTGGCCCTGAGGTCATCGAGCTTGTTCTCCAGCGACTGGACATTGGCGAGCAGGATGCTAGGCAGAGTTGTGCGGTGTGCACGAGTTCTCAGCCTGTTTCTGACGCCGGCTCGTTTCCCTCTGGGCCGCCGCTTTCCTTTGTTCTCCCTCAGGATCTCACTCGGCCAGCTTGGATCCGAAAAAAAAAAAAATTCCAAAATATTTGAATTGAAAAAAGAACAAATACAGTACTTGCACTTACAGAAATACAATTTATCTATCAGGCAATACCTCTAAACTAGTAAAATAGGAAATAAAAGGTTGCCAATTGTGAAAAAATTTGGGTGTACATCCTCTCATTGTGTATTTAATTTTTTCACGTTTTAAAAAAAACATGACATCTTTAAGCCACTGGGAGATAGAAGGACATTTAGTAGACTTCCAATGTAACAATAACAGATGTCTCGCTAATAATGTGATGTGAAAGCTACAATATCCTTTTGTGTAGAATTAAGTGAAAGAGAGCAATCAGGAATCCCAAATATAGCAATGAGAGGACAAGGTTGAAGAGTTACCCCAAGAACAGTTGACATGATAGCAAAATAACCTGTCCAGAAACTTTCCAGCCTAGGACACAGAAAAAACATGTGACTAAGGTGACATGGAGAGCCATGTCATTTATCACATTTGTTTTCCACTGCTGGATAGAATTCTGAAAGTTTAAACTGAATAAGTCCAAGACGAGCACAGGAGGTGGAAGACCGTACCCTCTCTATAGCCCGCTCCCAGGACTCCTCCTGTATTTGAATTCCTAGTTCCCCCTCCCATGCACGCATAAGCTTAACATTTGAGTGGTCACTAAGAGACATGATAGCATCATAGAGTTTCGAAATGGTTCCTCTACGATGAGGAATAAATGATAGCATAGTTTCCCACTGCTGTTCTGGAGGTAAAGAGGGGAAACTAGGAAAACACTTGGCAACAAAATTTCGAATTTGAAAATAGCAAATCAGATGGGTAATTGGGAGACCATAACGAGATGACAAATTGGCAAAACTATCAAAGACACCATCCACATATAAATATTTAAATTGTTTTATACCCTTATCACACCACGCTGAGAATGTCGAGTCCAGGAGTGATGGGGGAAACAAATGGTTGTTGTTTAGAGGACCCGCAGAGGATGCCATTACAAATTTAAAGTGCCGTCTAAACTGAAACCAGATCCTAAGTGTGTTAAGAACCACCTGATTATCAGTATACAAAGAGGGTTTTATGGGTAAAGAGGAACAGAGCAGAGCCAGTATAGAAGATCCCTTACAAGATGATAACTCCAATTTACACCAATAGGAGACAGAAGAGCAAAGTTTATGGATGTGAGCAGCCCAATAGTAAGCCAGAAAATTTGGTAATGCAAGTCCTCCACTGAATCTACATCTCAGCAGTACAGCTTTACGAATCCTAGGTGACTTTCCTCCCCAAATGAAAGAACCAATGATCTTATCCAGTGAGACAAAAAATTAGGGAATCGATTGAAATAAAAATAGAAATTTTGGTAAGATATTCATTTTAACAACATTTATCTTACTGATTAATGAAAAGGGGAGATTATCCCATCTTTGAATATCAGATTTAATCCTTGATATAAGGGGAGTAAAATTAGCTGAATTATGGCCAGATAAAGAGCGAGTCACGTTAATCCCCAAGTATTTAAACCTAGAAGGACTAAACTGAAAGGGTAGATCAAACTGTTGAAGATGACATGCAGCCGTATTAACAGCAAAATACTCACTTTTCCCCAAATTTAATCTATAACCTGAAAACGAGCTGAAGTTCTCTAGAATACCCAAAATAGCAGGGATGGAAAGTGCAGGATCAGTTATATACAATAACAAATCATCTGCATACAATGATAACTTATATTCAAAAAAAATAAGCCTTTTCAGCATCTAAAGAAATCACAAGTTCAGGAAGTTCTGATTGATGTTTTGAGTAAATAACATTAAAGAGTGTACGGGTATTAAAAAACAATTGACGTCCCTTTATAAAACTGTTTTGCTCTTCCGATATAATATAAGGAAGCACATCCTCTAGGCGAGATGCAATTGCTTTAGCCAACACCTTTATATCGGCATTAAGCAGCGATAATGGTCTGTAGGAACCACATGAGGTTGGATCTTTGTCATTTTTGAGGAGGAGTGCTATAGTGGCTTGAGTGAAAGTTGGTGGTAATGAACCCTTTTCCAAGGATTCATTAAACACAGATAAAAGCAATGGAGCCAATTTATCAATAAATTTTTTATAAAATTCAATTGGAAACCCATCAGGGCCTGGGGCTTTATTAGACTGCATAGCTGTAATAGCAACGGAAAATGGGGAGTCCAATTGCCCGGCAATATCAGTATCAATAACAGGGTTTGAAAAATTATAAAGAAATTCGTTCATTTTAGCTTTGTCCGTAGGAAATTCAGACTTGTATAACAAAGAGTAAAATGTTTTAAAGGTAGAATTAATTTCCAAGGGATCAGTAGTAATAATGTCATATGTGTTTTTAATACTAAGTATCAGACGTGAAGTGGCTTGTCGTCGTAGTTGATGTGACAACAAGCGACTTGCCTTGTCGCCATATTCATAATATGAGCCACGACTGCGTAGTAACAAGCGCTCTTCCTCTTTAGTTGACATAAGCTCAAATTCCGCTTGCAAATCAAGACGCTGCTTCAGTAATTCTGGAGAGGGGTTCAGTGTATAACTTTGGTTACTAATCGCAGCTGTAAGTTCTTTAAGCCTAGCATTAATCTTTTTATTAGCAAGGACAGAATAAGAAATAATTTGACCTCTCAGATAGCATTTAAGTGTCTCCCATAGCAATGAATATGAAACTGAATCGTTTTGATTGAAGGACAAGAACTTGAAATGAATTCACAAAATTCTTTATCTGCCAAAAGAAGAGAGTTAAATCTCCAAAGTGGTGGGCTACGTTTATAGGTAGAAAGTTGAATATCCAATAACAAAGGTGAATGATCAGATATTACAATACCAGAATAATCAGAAGAACTAACACACGAATTAAGATTTCTGTCAATAAAAAAGTAATCAATCCTGGAATACGAATGGTGCACCTGGGAGAAAAAAGAAAAATTTTTGATTGAACGATTGCGAAATCTCCATGGATCAATAAGATCGTTCTGTTTCATAAAATCTGAAAATATTTTAGACATAGATGATTGAGTCAAATTACGAGGATTGGATCGATCCAAGATTGGATCAAAAAAACAATTCAGATCTCCACCGAGGATCAACAAATGAGTATTCAAGAAGGGGATGTTACTCAGCAATCTATTAGCGAATTCAGCATCATCAAAATTCGGGGCATATACATTTACCAACAAAACCTTTTTTTGCTTTAGTGTACCAGCAACAATGATGTATCTACTGTACCATTCCTGTCAGCAATAACATTGGTCGATAAGAATGGAACTTTCTTATTAATGAGAATAGCAACTCCTCTAGCCTTCGAATTAAAGTTTGAGTGAAAGACCTGACCTACCCAAGGGCAATGTAACCTATTATGATCTTTAATGCGAAGGTGAGTCTCCTGTAAAAATGCAATATCAGAATTTAGACGTTTCAAGTGGGTGAAAACCTTAGATCTCTTAACAGGGTTACCCATACCTCTGATTTTCCAACTAATGAATCTAAGAGGCATGCCTGACCCAGCAGTGCTGAGATCTATATTGCCATTAACCATTCAAAAAAAAAAAAGAAAAGAAACAAAAAAAACACAAGAACCATAATGCCAGTGGACGTAAAGAGCCGAAATGGGACCCCCTCTCCCCCAACACCCCAAAACACAAATACACCCAAAGTCTCCACATAACAGAACAAAGGAGACAGCAGTGTTTCCCAAAATAGCAAAAATAATCCACCAAAGTGAATGGACTAACCGGGGTCCAAACAAAAACAAAAGCAGGAGAGAAAAAACTCCCACCGACCTCCACACTGTATAACTGTGCGCGTGTAACAATAAACCCATTATATATACAAAAAATAAATAACAATAATAATAAAATAAAAACTCACAGTACAAAATATTGTTTCCTCAGAAGGTGAACCTTCCAAAATTCCACCAGTCAAATTACCACACAGATTAGATAAAAACAGGTAAAAATACAAATAAACAAGACCTGTGCAAATAAATGCAGTGAGCATAGAAAGGGTTGTGATGGGCTGACCCAAAGTACAAAAATATGATATGTGATTTAGTGTCTTTGAATAACAGTAAAAAATAAATAAATAAACAGCACAGTAACTAGCACCACACTAAGAAAACAATGCACAGGCAGCGTTAAACCTAACGAGAGTGTAAACACTCAGCAGCATTACAGCACCAAACTAACGGGCTATTGAGTCTCACCCAGAAATCAAAATTTTCACATAATCACTGGCTTCCTCCGCTGAAACAAAGTTCTTCTCAACACCCTTATACATGACCCGAAGTCACGCTGGATGAAGCAGGCCATACCGAACACCTTCAATGCCACGGAGTTGCTGCCTGACCGTGTTGAATGCAGCCTGAGCACGTGCAATCTTAGCAGTATAGTCAGGAAAGTCTGAGATGGTCTGGTCTCCAACTTTAATCTGTCGGCGTTCTCTAGCGCGCCGTAAAATGTCAACACAGTCACTGTGGTAATGAAACCTGCATACAATGGCTCGCGGACGGTCACCGGGCTTGGGTGTGGGTTGGAGGGTCCTGTGAGAACGATCCAAAAGCAGCTCCTTCTCCAGATTAAACACTTCCTTTAACAAGGAGGCCACGGCTGCAGTGGTGCACATTTCAGGGCCCTCCGGTACTCCCACTATCCTAACGTTGTTACGCCGCGTCCTAGACTCCAAGTCTTCACATTTGTTTTCCAGCTTGGCTACGTTAGCTGTGAGGCACTTGATAGTATTTTTCATCTCCGCTATATCATCAGAGCACACAGTGAGTGCGTGCTCCATCTCCCTGACCGTACCTTTTAGTTCGGACACGGTAGCATCGTTAGCGGCTTTATCAATTGCCAGCTTTTTTTCTTCACCGTTTGCAAGTCAGCCTTAATGGAAGACAAAGCCTCACCGAGAGTATCCTGAAGTTCTTTTTTTTTAATTTCGGCAATATCTTTCCTCAGCGAGGTCAACAACTCGACCTTAAGAACATCCATATCGGGATTAGCTTGGCCCGAGGGGGGCTTTGCAGGTGAGGACGACTCACTCGAGGATGTGGTCGCGGTTTGCAAACTAGGCCTCAGTTGTGTTTAAATAGTACTGCTAGTTTTAACATTTTTTGCTGCCATTGTATGCAGTCTCGAGTAAAACATCTCTACACAGCGAACCAGAAAATAAAACGGGACTGAAATTATGGCTAAAAAGTGCGAATGAATAACAATTTGAATCAAAAACGGGTGGGAGCCCAAACGCGTCTCTTCTGCTTGTTGCCTGTCATTAGCAGTGGTTTCCTAGCAGATATTCTACGATGAAGGCCTGATTCACACAGTCTCCACTTAACAGTTGTTCTAGAGACGTGTCTGCTGCTAGAACTCTGTGTGGCATTGACCTGCTCTCTGATCTGAGCTGCTGTTAACCTGCGATTTCTGAGGCTGGTGACTCGGATGAACTTATCCTCCGCAGCAGAGGCGACTCTTGGTCTTCCTTTCCTGGGCCGGTCCGCGTGTGAGCCAGTTTCTTTGTAGCTCTTGATGGTCTTTGTGACTGCACTTGGGGACACTTTCAAAGTTTTCCCAATTTTTCGGACTGACTGATCTTCATTTCTTAAAGTAATGATGGCCACTAATTTTTCTTTACTTAGCTGCTTTTTTCTTGCCATAATACAAATTCAACCTCTTTGAATGAGAAGGTGTGTCCAAACTTTTGGTCTGTACTGTAGGTGCGAAGTCTCAAATCTTATGGAGACAAAGCCTGTGGCTTTATATCTGGTCCCTGATTTTGAGCCTGAGTTAGAACTTGAGCTGGAAGACATGGGAGATCGCATGCAGATAGTGCCCCACGGGGCCTCCAGAGGGCAAGCGACGCCTGTGGTGCGGCAAGCCACAGACGGGGCCACCCCAGGAGGGAAGGGTCAAGTTCAACCCAAAAGTCAAGACTTTCTCATGCAGGGCTCTTCTTACCAGCTACGCTCTCTGGGAGAGCCCGAATGGAGGCGCTCATCGATTTGGGGGCCACAGGAAATTTTATTGACGGGAGGCTAGCTGTGGCACTGGGCATTCCAGTTAGCCTACTTCCTTCTGCCATCCCTGGCCGGGGGTCTCCCTGGCCGGACAGCCAATTAAATCAGGGTGCGTGAAGCAGAGGACGGCCTCAGTCATACGACGGCTCGGACGTCATTCCGAGTGAATCTTGTTTCTGGTAACCTGGGTGCCAGAGCAGAGGTTAGTGCTGGGGTTCCCCTGGTTACAATGTCACAACCCTTGCCTCGACTGGCCGACCCGTCCTGTATCGAACTGGGGATGTCAGTCCGCCTTAAGCTGCCTTAAGGACGCCCAACCCAAGTTCTAGCGCCTTGCGAAAAGAAAAAGAAAGACAGACAGACAGACTTTGCTGCCCCAGCCCCAGCCTCTGTCTGTCTAAGACACCGGCAAGAGAGAGAGAGAGAAAGACAGCAGTTTACACAAAAAAAGCAGTTTACATTAATAGTGCAAAGCACAAAAGACACAAACTCTCTCATAAATCCTCAGTAAGGGCATAGGCCTCGAGAGGATATAGTTTTTAGTTTTAGTTTCCAGAGTCCCGTCCATTATTGCGTTTATTTTGCGTTTTCAGTTTTCTTTTGGTTCCTTAATTAATAATCCCACGCTATTTCTAAACGGAAAGTATCATAAGCCCTCTTCCAAACTCCTATTTCATTGAATCTCTCTGATGCGTTAGGGCTTATACAAACGTTATAACATCTTGTGGTGCGGCTCTCCATACAACATACAATAAGTGCAAAGTCTGGCGAAATAGCAAAACATAGTAAAATGAAATGAGTCAATACATTAATGTAATTTAATAAATAAACAAACATCTGGGACATACAGTATTAACATTACAAGACGCAAGCTGTGTAAGGAGGTGGGGCTGGGAAAAATGATGAGACTACAGTATGTAAAAGCATCAGCAGTTCACAGTGATTCAGTGCTGGAAGTGAATACAAGTAGGGCAGGGGCAGTTTACACAGATAGGTGGCTGCTAGGAATATAGACAGAATCAGAGTCCAAAACCACATAGTAATCGATGATCAGAGATTGATTAAACAGCCATATAATAGGTTGAGGCATAATCCTATTTCAGGAAACAGGCCACAAATAGTCTTAAATCTGGCAGACATACAGTACTGTTCAAAAGACCTTGAGCAACCTCTCATTTCTTCATATTAAATTAAAAGAAATGGAAACAAATATTTTACTGTGACAGGATGAAAAGTGCATAAATATCTTATTTCAAAATTGGTTGATTATGTAACAAATGCCGCAGCATTTCTCTTCTCATCTGTTCCAACCACTCAGCATTCAGAATCACCCGTACACTAATCACCGGCCTCATCATCAGTCATCATCTGCACTTGTGTCTCACCGGTTCATGCTGTACGTTACATGGTTTTATGCTTGAATGATTCATAGGTCACTGTGTGGTTTACAAACAAAAAACATCCCTCTGAAGCTGCTCAGGTGCAGCGACTGGACTGAAAATCAGAGCCAAAACTTTCCAAACATGAAATCCAAAAACGTTCGTCAGGCCTATAGCAGGAGTACGGAAGCGCATTGCATTCACAAAAGAAAAAAAAAAACAGGAATTATCTCATAATTACGACTTATTATCTCATAATTATGACATACGATCGGAGCAGTCTTTTGCAGGGGACATTTTAATGCATCACATCGGAAACGAAAGTTACTGCATTCTTTTGCTTGAAAGTGCCTCATTGCACACTCATGGAGATGTAGCAGCTATTCTATGGTTTAGCTTGAAGATTGTACATGTAACGATGCGGGTCGCGTGAGGGGCAGAGCCACGCATAAATTGTTCTGCTACTCCGCGGAGTTCTGAACAGGCAAAGGCGCGGCCATTTATACACGCCGTTGCCAGACAAGGCAATCAGACTGAACGAGCCGCACTTGGCGGCGTGTTTATTTTAAGGGTCCTGATACCGCCGTAGAGATCATTTAGGTAGAACCGGTACGGTATCAGGGCCAAAGACCAAAGAAAGAAAGAAAAGAAAAGCGCACAGAAAGTTGAGAGTCCTAAGACGCTGGTGAAAGCGAAAGAGAGCCCAGAGTGCGCGCTCAGCTTAAGTTTATTATTGCTTTATTTTCCAGAGCCCCGTCCATTCTCACGTAGATGGCGGAGCTCCGTTATATTGTGTTTTCAGTTTTCTTTGGTTAAATTAAATTCGGCACTATTGTCCCCGTCTTGTGCCGATCACCTAACCCTACCTTTTGTCGTAATTATGAGACCAGGATCTTATGATTATGACATATTAAGTCATAATTATGTGAGTAAATCCATAATTACATCATAATTATGAGATAATTCCTGTGATTTCTTTAGACAATAGAGCAGATATTGGCGAATTAAATTTGCGTTTATTTCTTTCTTGGATTGAGAGACTGGGAGATATTAAGGTCATTGAGTAATTTGGATGGTAATAGTAGATTTAATTAATGTACAGTCATCAGGCTAAACAATAGGAGAGCTGCTACATCTCCATGAGTGTGCAATGAGGCACTTTCAAGCAAAAGGATGCAGTAACTTTCGTTTTTGATGTCCAGCACTAAAATGTCCTCCTGCCACAGACTGCTCCCCCGTATCTCATAATTATTAGCTACTAAGTCATAATTATGAGATAAGGATGTCATAATTATCAGATATTAAGTCATAATTATGAGTTTAATTCCTGTTTTGTTTTGTTTTTTGTTTTTTTTGTGAATGCAATGCGCTTCCGTACAGGAGAGCTATATATTTTTTAGATTAGTTTTTTTTATTATATGTAAACTGCCTGGTCAAAAAAGTCACCATTTTAGAAGGGTCAAATTATTGGTAAAAATAACTATGGCAAAAAACACACTGTTTAGATAGCCTAATCAGAAACAAGGTTTCAATCTACTGGATCACATAAAGATTGGACTTTGAAGCAATGGAAAAGGGTCATATGATCACGAGTCCAGATTGACTCTATTGCAGAGCAATGGGCGTGTCAGGGTAAGAAGGGAAGCGCATGTGACCCCCCCCAGGCATAGTATCCACTGTACAAGCCTCTGCAGGCAGTGTTATGATCTGGGGTTGCTTCAGTCACTCAGGTCTGATCCCCAGATCATAACACTCAGCAGTGTTATGTGGCAATAAAATGAAGTCAGCTGACGACCTGAATGTACTGAATGACCAGAGCATCACACCTATGGAGTTTTTCTACCCTGATGATTCCAGGACTCACATTGTGAAAGAGCGGTTCTGAGAAACATCTGAGAAATAATTCTCAAACATGAACCAGCCACCATAATGTGCACTGTGATCAAAGCTAAACATGAATGAAATCAAATGAAGTGTGCAACTTTTTTGTCAAGGCAGTGTAAGGCAGTGAGAAACTGCATTTGTTTATTGTTTACTCACAATGCTTATATACATATTTACAGAGTAACATGTCCATTAAACAGGTTTTAATTGTGAACTTGCTTAGTCTGTGAAATAACCTGACCCATATATCATAAGTATTTACTGTACGAGTGGATGTATATGCTACTTACAGTAGTGCTGACGTGTGTTTTAGCATGCAGATGCCTTGTCTTCCATGCGCTTGGAGCTGCAGCGTGCTCATGCAGAGGAGATACAGCGCCTTCATCAAGAGGTGGAGAAAGAACGAACAGATGACAAGCAGGAGTTGGAGGAGGAAAAGAAGAAAATACAGGAACATATGGATGAAGAAAAGGCCCGTCTTAAAGAGAAACTAAGGAAGGCACTGGAGGAATTGATCTGTAAACATGCAAGTGAACTGCGGCAAGTGCAAGCCTCACTGGAGAGCGAGAGAAAACAGGTACAACAGCCGAGAGTTATGACATCGGAGTATATGCAAACTGCCATGCTTGTGTACTAGGTGCAAATCTTTAAAGCTGAATGTGTGTAAGACTTTTCCCAAGCATCATTTCAAGTGTGTGGGAAGCATGTGGTAGTGTTTTCAATCTCCTGTAATGAAAGTAATGGGGAAAAAGCAACATAAAAGGGACTAGTAGTGCTTAAGTCACCACAATCGTACAGAAGTGATTTAATTCATTGTGGCATAGATTTTACACTCTTGTCTCTGGAATGTACAGTAACTTTGTTCTATAATATTCCATAGGATTCCCTCAGGTGCTGTTTTACTGACGGTGGGAGAAAACGCCGTCTATAATAAACTGTATAAATTAAACTGTCTACTTTAATAGGACATCTGTAAACCTGCACATTTGTAAAAAGTGATTTTATGGCTTACTATAAGTTTGAACTATATGTCCATTTAGCTCTGAATTGTCTTATTAACGAGGTGGTTCCACCCACATACCTGTCACTCATTCAGTGTTTGTTTGTTTGTTTTCTGTTTGTTTTTGTGTAAATTTTTGGCTTGTTGTATGAAAATTTGAGCAGTTTCTGAAATCCTCTAGATGTGTATCTGCATGACTGGCGTTACACTGTTGCCATATGATTGACTGATTACATGATTGCATGAATGTGCAGGTGTAGAGAAAGTCCTAATAAAGCACGGGGTTCGTGTAGGTGTATGGGTAGGTGTATCTGTTAACTGTGAAGGTCAGAGCAGACTGTATACAGCTCTGTTTTGAAAATAATACAAATATTAATTGCTGCCTCTGTTTTTATGATGGCACTTTGGATATACTTCAGAATATTATGAAGAGTGATCAGATGAAGATGAACGTAATTGTCATGCTGATTGAGTCAGAATAACAGACTGAAAGCTTTAAAAGGAGGGCGGTGCTTGAATTCATTGTTCTTCCTCTGTTAACCATGGATCCTAAAAGAGAACACGTGCAGAATTCATTGCTTTGCACAAAAAAAGGATTTACAGACAAGAATATCACTGCTAGAAAGATTGCACCTAAATCAATCATTTATCGGCTCCTGAAGACCTTTGAGGAAAGAGGTTCAGATGTTGTGAAGAAGACTTCAGGGTGCCCATGAAAGTCAAGCAAGCGGAAGGACCCTGTCCTAAAGGCGATTCAGCTTTGGGGTCGGGACCCCACCAATGCAGAGCTTGCTCAGGAATGGCAGAAGCCAGGTGTGAGTGCATCTGCACGAAGACCTTTGAAGGATGGCCTGATGTCAAGAAGGGCAGCAAAGAACCCACTTCTCTCCGGAAAAAAACATCAGGCACAGCCTTATATTCTGCAAAGGTTACAGGGATTAGACTGCTGAGGCCTGATTGTTTGGGCATCCAGAAAAAAGCTTGTCCAGAGAAGAAAAGGTGAGCACTACAATCAGTCCTGTGTCATGCCATCATAAAGCATTCTGAGACCATTCATGTGTGTCTCAGCCAAAAGAGATGATCTCACTCACAATTTTGCCTAAAAACCCAGCCATGAATAAAGAACTTCACCCGACTGTTCAGAATGAACAGTTTGTTGGTGAACAATGACTTTTCCAGCATGGTGGAGCACCTTGCCATCAGGCAAAAGTGATAACTAAGTAGCCCGGGGAACAAAACATCGAAATCCAGGGCCAGGAAACTCCCCAGACCTTAATCCCAATGAGATCTTCGGGAGAGGTGCGTGGACAAACATAAGCAAATTCTCTACTAGCATTGATTAGGCAGGAATTGGCCACCATCAGTTAGGAGTTGCAGAGGTCTTGAAAAAGCAGTGTCAAAAAGGGTCAAGTGTGCATAAACTTTATGTACACACGTGGACTAAATTGTTGGTACCCTTCGGTCAATGAAAGAAAAACTCACAATGGTCACAGAAATAGCTTTAATCTGACAAAAGTAATAATACATAAAAATTCTATGAATTTTAACAAATGAAAGTCAAACATTGCTTTTCAACCATGCTTATTATTTAAAAAAATAAATCCATGGAACAGACCTAGACGAAAATGATGGTACCCTTAGAAAAGACCAAAGGGACATGTTAATTCAAGGTGTGTCCACTAATTAGCATCACAGGTGTCTACAGTATTGTAATCAGTCAGTGGGCCTATATGCAGGGCTCCAAGTAGTCACTGTGTTGTTTGGTGACATGGTGTGTATCACACTCAACATGGACCAGAGGAAGCGAAGGAAAGAGTTGTCTCAGGAGATTCGAAAGAAAATTATAGACAAGCATGTTAAAGGTAAAAGCTATAAGACCATCTGCACATATTATTCAGAAATTTAGGATCCATGGGACTATAGCCAGGAGGCTCCTGTGGACGTGGCCGCAGGAGGAAAATTGATGACAAATCAAAGAGACGAATAATGCGAATGGTAACAAAAGACTTCTAAAGAGATCCAAGGTGAACTTCATGCTCAAGGAAGGTCTACATGGGAGACGACACCATTGTTAAAAAACAAAGAATAAAAAAGCCAGACTGGAATATGGCAAACTACATGTTGACCAGCCACAAAGCTTCTGGGAGAATGTCCTCTGGACAGATGAGACAAAAATGGAACTTTTTGCCAAGACACATCAGCTCTATGTTCACAGACTGAAAAATGAAGCATATCAAGAAAAGAACACTGTCCCTACTGTGAAACATGGAGGAGGCTCTGTTCTGTTCTGGGGCTGCTTTGCTGCATCTGGCACAGGGTGTCTTGAATCTGTGCAGGATCGAATGAAATCTCAAGACTATCAAGGGATTCTAGAGAGAAATGTGCAGGCCAGTGTCAGAAAGCTGGGTCTCAGTCGCAGGTCATGGGTCTTGCAACGGGACAATGACCCAAAACACACAGCTAAAAACACTCAAGAATGGCTAAGAGGAAAACATTGGACTATTCTAAAGTGGCCTTCTATGAGCCCTGACCTCAATCCTATTGAGCATCTTTGGAAGGAGCTGAAACACGCCGTCTGGAAAAGGCGCACTTCAAACCGGAAACAACTGGAGCAGCTCGCCCGTGAGGAGTGGGCCAAAGTACCTGCAGAGAGGTGCAGAAGTCTCATTGACGGTTACAGGAATCGTTTGATTGCAGTGATTGCCTCAAAAGGTTGTGCAGCAAACTATTAGGTTAGGCATTCCATCATTTTTGTCTAGGCCTGTTCCATAAGGTTTTTTTTTTATTTTTTTAATAATTCCGTTGAAGCATGGTTGAAAAGCAGTGTCTGACTTTCATTGGTTAACATTCATTGAATTTTTATTTATTATTACTTTTGTCAGGTTAAAGTTATTTCTATTATCTTAGTCCATGTGTGTCAATAAAAGCCTTTGACACAAATCCTTGTAATTATACTTCAGTATGCCATAGTAACATCTGAAAAAAAAAGAAGACTTTGTGAAAATTTATATTTGTGTCATACTCAAAACTTTTGGCCTTCTGTACAGTGGGTATAGAAAAGAATCACTCATTTTTCAAAATTTTAAAATTTCAAAGTAATCACATTTATTACTTTGCAGCCTGAAATGAAGACAGTCTCAGATTTTGTTTGTCCAGCCATATTTACTCAGTGCAAATTTTAACATCCAAGTGAAAGGTATAACATCAACATGTCAGAAAAAAATAGGGCAAAACAGAATCACTGAGTTGGAAAAGAATCACCTGCCTCCTAAAAATGACTTGTAAACTCAATCAGGTAAAGCTAATCTCCTTCTCCATGGCACACAATTGACTTTTAACTGTGAGCACCTCAGCGAAAAAAGAGCTTTCCTGGAGCATTTCAGTCCCTGCTAGTGCAACTGAAGCAAACAATGAACTATCTTGCAAAAGTTGCACTAAGTAAATAAAAATATTTAAAAATAATGACAAGTTGCACAAACTGCCTGGCACCAAGTACTGTAGGAACTTTTTCATCTAGGTTGGAGAGCTGCAACCCCTTTAAGACTAATTTTGACCAGATTATAAACCATCGGGCGGTTATACAGACTATGCTACAATGTGCTGTACATTTTTAGGTTTGACCCAGAAAGAGACAAATACTCTTGTCAACCACGCAAGGCTCCAGTACATTCATTTTCATGTGACTTGGGCCTAGATCCTGCATACACATACAGTATACATGGTGCTGGTACGCAGTCAGTGTGCTGGAGTCTCCCCTAAGAGTATCACAGGTCTGACATGTGAGAGTGCTCTGCAGTTAATACATTGATTCCATTTTCTCAGCCTTTGTAACTACTTCTGCAGTAATGGGCATTAACTCATGAATCCTCAGGAGCAAATGTATCAGGCACTAGTTAGTTAGATAACTGTCATGTTTGCCAGAGACATTCATCTCAAACTTATGCATGCACTTTTCTCAAATCACAGCTTCAGTTTACATTTGAATGCACATTCATTTTTGCGTCTTGAATGATTAATGAAATTGCCCATGACGCTTACTTGGGCGACTATACTTCAAATGCCAGATAAACAATTCAGTTTTGCTTAGGCACTCGTCTCCACCACTGTAATCAGAGAGTGAGAAGCAGGCCACTGAAAGTATACTTTCACCAGGGTCTGATGCTACATAAGGTAGCTGTAATATGCTCTTAAATTCTTCATGTGAATTCTACACCTGCATTCCTGCTACTGTATGTAAGAGCTCTTGCGTTTGTCGCATTCCGGTCGCCAACTCCTCTTCACTTTCAAAATAGTAGGGCTGAGTAACCAAGCCTTCTGTCCCTTTCAGTCATGGCCGTAATGGCATCATTTTAATTTAGTTATTTTTACTAGAGGCCTCTGCAGCCATGTCTGCATGACAGCTGTTCACTTTAAACCGTGTCAGAAACAGTTTGGAGACCCCTCTACGGCTAATAATAGAATGATCAAAAAACAAAAGGTAGATGTTTAGCATCTTGAAGCCATCAGCCATTCTTTGACAGGACAGGAATGTGAAAAAGGACAAGCATTGCGTATTGGATAACTTTTATAATCTATCCATGTGGGATCACGGGGGTGACTTTACTCTTAATTAGTGAGGAAACAAACAAACAGGTGTAATAAAGTAAACCATCCCTGGCTGTCCCACACAAAAGTATCTAACCTATATTTTCTGCCTATTTATAGTGTGAAATCCTCAATTCTATAAGCTGTTAACATTCCTCTAAGTTACTAAGTTACTAACTGCTCAGATTTTGTGGTTATGTCCCATAACAGGCAGAGGAATTGAGGAAGACTGCAGAGGAAGAGAGACATGGCCTGGAGATAGAGAGAGGGGAACTACATGAACAACTAGAGCTGTCTAGTACAAAGGTAAGGACAACTTTGTGAAGAAAACCCCATATTTAATATATTAATATGCAATTGATATATGGATATCCCTGATCACCAGGGATCAGATTGCATTCATTTTTGGGCAAGATTTTGCATCGATGACAGGAAAGTCACATCACTTCATAAAATCTTCTCTAGCACATCCCAAAGATTTTCAAATAAGTTAAGGTTAGGGCTCTGTTGTGGCCATTTCATGTGTGAAAATGACTCCTTGTGCTTCCAAAACCACTCTTTTTGAGCCCAATGAATCCTGGCGTGATGTTCCTGGAATATGCCAGTGCCATCATGGAAGAAAAACTATTGATGGGATTACCTGGTCCTTACTCAGGTAGTCAGCTGACTTGGTTTTAGTGCCATATACTATTCCTGAGCCCAGTCCAGACCCACTGAAGAAACACCAGATCATAACACTACCTCAAGAGTGGCATGAAAGTACTTATACAGTGGATGAAACATGGTGCTGTTAATCTGGACTCATCACATCTCCAAGTAAAAAAAATAGCAGGATTGAAACCATTTTTTTAAATTAGCCTCACTAACGTGTGGTTTTCTTATGGTCTCACAGCTGTTTAATCATTTCTGTCAGTTTTTGCTGTGTGTTTCATGTGGAACTGCTCTTACTTTAACTGTGATTACTACTGTTTTTTTTTTACTATGCATCTTTTCGAAGTATCTCTCGTCATGATTTTTTCAGAACACATGTCTTCCACAACATTGTTGGTTCAGATCTAGGCTTCTAGGATTTAATGTGTCGGAGGATTATTAGCCCAATTCCTATCATTTCTGTAACATTTTCGAGTTTTCTTTCCCTGATGAAGGCCAATAAATTGACTCCTTTTTTCCTAATTCTTATTATTTCTAATCATTATGTTGATGTAGGGGTGTCAAGCAAAAAACAGTCATTCTTTCCCTGGTGGTAAATACTATGTAATTATATGTGCTGACAATTAAAACAGCTTTTCAATTCATAGGGCAGTATATTTTGTCTGTTATTATTGTTATTGGTCCTCTTTAAACCCAACTTCTAACCAGCATGGCAGCCATTAAAAAAATATATGGGGAATGTAATTTAAAATTAGGGCTGGGAACTTACGTTGATAGCCAATATATATATATTGTATATACAGTACAGACCAAAAGTTTGGACACACCTTCTTATTCAAAGAGGTTGAATTTGTATTATGGCAAGAAAAAAGCAGCTAAGTAAAGAAAAATGAACTTTGAAATTGTCCCCAAGTGCAATCACAAAAACCATCAAGCGCTACAAAGAAACTGGCTCACATGCGGACCGACCCAGGAAAGGAAGACCAAGAGTCGCCTCTGCTGCGGAGGATAAGTTCATCCGAGTCACCAGCCTCAGAAATCGCAGGTTAACAGCAGCTCAGATCAGAGAGCAGGTCAATGCCACACAGAGTTCTAGCAGCAGACACGTCTCTAGAACAACTGTTAAGAGGAGACTGTGTGAATCAGGCCTTCATGGTAGAATATCTGCTAGGAAACCACTGCTAAGGACAGACATATATATATATATATATATGTGTGTGTGTGTGTGTGTGTGCGTATATATACAGTATACTGTGTATGTATATATTTATATACAGGGGTTGGACAATGAAACTGAAACACTGGCCAATTTAGTGTTGGAGGTTTCATGGCTATGGCACATCCAACAGGAGTAACTGTGGACACAAGAGGAAGCTGTCTGAAAGGGATGTCCGGGTACTAACCTGGATCGTATCCAAAAAACATAAAACCATCAAACTCTCCTGTTTCCACCAAAACTGTTCATCGGGAGATCCACAGGGTCAATGTACATGGCCGCGATGCTATAGCTAAATCTTTGGTCACTCGTGCCAATGCCAAACGTTGGTTTCAATGGTGCCAGCAGCGAAAATCTTGGGCTGTGGGCAATGTGAAACATGTATTGTTCTCTGATGAGTCCACCTTCACTGTCTTTCCCACATCCGGGAGAGTTACAGTGTGGAGAAGCCCCAAAAAAGCGTAGCACCCAGACTGTTGCATGCTCAGAGTGAAGCAAGGGCGTGGATCAGTGATGGTTTGGTCTGCAATATCATGGCATTCCCTGTGCCCAATACTTAGCTAGATGGGCGCGTCACTGCCAAGGACTACCGAACCATTCTGGAGGACCATGTGCACCCAATGGTTTAAACATTGTATCCTGAAGGCGGTGCCGTGTATCAGGATGATAATGCACCAATACACACAGCAAGACAGAGTGGTTTGATGAACATGAAAGTGAAGTTGAACATATCCCATCGCCTGCACAGTCACCAGATCTAAATATTATTGAGCCTCTTTGGGGTGTTTTGGAGGAGCGAGTCAGGAAACGTTTTCCTCCGCCAGCATCACGTAGTGACCTGGACACTATTCTGCAAGAATGGCTCACAATCCCTCTGGCCCACTGTGCAGGTCTTGTATCGGTCATTCCCAATTGTTGCTATATTGTATATACTCCATATAAAAAATGTATCCACCAAAATGTATATACTGTATATATATATTATGTGGCATATAGATTGACCTATACCATAAAATATACACAATATACATGTTTCCTCTGCAGATATGTAAACTGGAGGAAATGATACAGGTATTGGAGAAGGAAAAAGAAAATTACAGAAGAAAAGAGGAGGAAGGAGAATGTGAATGGAAAAGGAGGGAAAAGCCAGAAAATGAGAAGGAAATGACTAGCGTGGAGCCTCTGTGCAAGTCTGAGTGTGAGAGACTAAATGACGAACTGAAAAGCACACAGCATACTGTAGAGCAAATGCAGGTATTCATACACAGCAACATTTAAAAATAAGTACCCTGCTCAGATATCAGCAAAGATAATGGAATATGATAAAAATACCACGTTTTAATCCCTGATAATCTAACTTCCAGGTTGAGTTTGCTTTGGAGAAGGAGCAACTGCAAATGGAAATCTCCACTCTTAAACATGAGAAAAAGGTACTACAGCAGTCAAATCACAGTGTGGAGGAGAAAATAAGGTATGTATGTGGGCAAAAAAAAGAGCTTATCTTAATTATAATTTTTTTCAGTGCCAAATTCATTTACCATTACAGCCATTTCAGATTGTTGTTAAACTCTACAAGATACAGTGAATATAAAATATCTCTGGTTGAACAGCCAAACCTGTCTAAAACCATGTGTTATTGTCTGATGATATCAGAGTTTATTCTTTTTGGTATAAAATGTTTGGCAAAAAACAGCTTATAAGACAAAGATCACCATATCCACAATGAAGCATGGTGGTGGCAGTGTTGCCTCAGCTAGGAGTGATGTTTTAGTCAAGAGAAACGTAATTGTGAATTATACTCCAAAAAAAAAAACAATCTACACTTACTGGTCACTTTACGAGGAATATCTGAAGATCTGCTTATTTATGTAATTATCTAATCATCAAATCATGGCAATGTATAAAATCACACAAATACAGGTCAGGAGCTTCAATTAATAACATTAAACATCAAAATGGGAAAAGGGGGGTTTGACAAAAGTAAATATCTCAGATAACATATTTGTACAGTCTATACTTTGGCACTGTGTGCAGATTAGGACTCAATGATATGCAAAATAGCACAGTGTTCTTTTTCTTTTAAAAAAAAAAAAGACAGGTTTGATTCTAAACCAGGTCTAGGAAGAAATCTACAGAAATCTCAAATCTCAAAGAAATCTCAAACATTTGTTTCTGTAAATGTGTGCCTACCTGGCCACAATGAAGGCATTACAATCATGTATAAGCACATGCTAGGCATGACCCAGTAACAAACTTTACTAACTTTATGGGAAAATCAAAAGCAATCAACCAACACTTAAGAAATAAATGTGGACCTCCGCAAATCTGGTTCATCTTTGGGAGCAATTTCTAAATACCTGAAGGTACCATGTTCATCTGTACAAACAATACTACACAAGTATTGACACCATGGGACCACACAGCTGTCATTCTGCTCAGGAAGGAGACATGTTCTGTCTCCTAGAGATTAATGCACTTTAATAAGAAAAGTACTAATTAATCAAAGAACAACAGTAAAGGACCTTGAGGAGACACTGGAGGAAACAGGTACAAAGCTATCTATAGCTGCAGTAAAAGTCCTACAGTATATCAACATAACTTTATAGGCTGCATAGCAAAGAAAAAACCACAGCTCCAAAGCACCATAAATAAGACAGATTGTGGTTTGCTGCTGCACACAAGGACTTTTTTGGTGAAATGTCTTATGAAAAAAGGTCTGTTGAAACAAAAATAGAACTGGTGACCATCATGACCACTGAAAGAAAAAGGGCCTGCAAGCCGAAGCATGGGTGTTGTAGGGAGTGCTTTGCTGCATTAGGGATTGGCCCATGAATTTGGGAACAAACATGCCTTTTTTACACAAACGCGTTGAATGAACCACTCAGAATGTAAGTGAACTCAGGTTTCACTCACTGAACAAAAGTCAATGGCCATGATAGAAAGGAACCAGAACTCCCAGTGTATCACAGCCCCACCAGAGCCCAAGCCCATTGACCCTGCCTCCAAACTCCTAGATCTAAAGCTAATCAAGCACACATGGGATGCAACACACAAACAAGTCCAATCCACAGAGGCACCCAAAGGATCTGCTTCCAACATCCTGGTGCCAGACACGCTCCCAGAGATCTTATAGATTCAAGCGAGGAGCCCGAGATGTCCTGGTGGCACAAAGGGAAACAAGATCAGGTGTAATGTTCTCCTTTGTAATGCTATGGCTTGTATTAAATTCATTAAATTATTGTTTGTTTGAAATGTTTCAGCACACGTATGGAAGTGGCAGCAATAGAGGTCTAGTCAAGGGAAGTCCAAACAGCACATGAGCACATTTCATACATGGAACAGACATTCAAGACTAAAAAATAATGGGGACTTGCCCACAAAGCTGCTAGTAATGCCCGTTTCATGCAGTGACACATTTATTGCTCTGACAGGTTATTTAAATTTGCTGAGGGCTATAAACTAATACACTGTTACTGAGGATATCAACATAGGAGTCTGCAACTTGCTCCTGGTAGCAGATCCCTTTTGGAAATTATGGAGTGAACAAGCACCTGTGTGGTCCCTGAATAGGAATGTCCACATCCTCCTAATGATGTACAGAAGAAACATAAGGTCCTGTCGCTTGCTCATTTTTCCTGCTTCCAACAGTTACTGTAACTGTTTATTGGTTATTGCCTAATACATGCCACTCCTTGACATTTGCCACTGTAATGAGATGATCGGTGTTATATCTTCATCTTGTAATATTATGGCTGTACATGCACACTTTATATGCAGTAAGTATGGTTAGTGATTTTTTATTTTGCCTCAGTGTATTTGCAAATGTACAAATGTATCGAAAAATTTTCAGCTTTGATTCATGGAGTTTAAACAATATTGTATTAACCATTTAGGACTTACATTTTACAGCCTCAAAAGATCATTATAAATATAAGCATTATTTTTAACACATACTGTATGTCTGTTTAGGCTGCAGTTTGAGAAGCATTTCTCGGATCACGTCGCAGAGCTACAAAAAGAGAGAGAAAAGGAGATTAGAGACATTAATGAGCACTGGCAACACAGAGTAGATGAACTGCAGACACAGGTGACTCTAACTCATACTTACACACAGTGGTTTGTCTTCTGTAAACTAACTTCATGCTGTTTCTATAGCTGGAGGAGAAAAATGTTCTATGCAAGAGGAGCGAGGAAGAAAGTGACAGGATGGAATGCCAGGGCAAAGAAGAAATGGAGACAATGAAGCTGGAGATTCAGAAAACAATAGAAATGAACAGCTCGCTCAGTGCCCAGCTTTATGCCACAATTCAGGAGAAAGAGAAGTTAATAAAGAAACAGCAGTTACAGGTAAATTGAAAGCACTGTCCGATTTTTAATTTTGAATTTGAATTTTGAATTTGAATTTGATTTAAGCCTTCCTTCCATTTCCCCCCAATTTGGTTTCTTTGTAATTCTCACTGAGTGGCATGATGGTGTTGACGTTAGCATTGTGGCCGTGCACCTCCACGGTCGAGGGTTCGATTCCTGCTTCAGATCTGAGTGCATGTTCTTCCAGTCTTGTGGGTTTCCTCCCACAGTCCAATAACATGTAAATTATGCTATCCAAATGGTGTCTGTGCGAACTGGGATGGATTGGTACCCCATGGAGGGGCCCCGAGTCTCCTGGGATAGACTTTAGGGTTCCTGCGACACTGTACAGGATAAGTGGTAGTTTAATTCAATTTTATTTGTATAGCACTTTTAACAACAGTCATTGTCGCAAATCAACTTTATACAAGCAAAAGAAGATTATGGAAATGTGTATAAAATGTGAGAACGTGTGTATAAATCAAAAGAATCAGATCTTCCCTGATGAGCAAGCCAAGGATGATGGTGGCAAGGAAAAACTCCCTGAGATGACAATAGGAAGAAACCTTGAGAGGAACCAGACTCAACAGGGAACCCCTCCTCATCTGGGTGATAACGGATAGCAGCGATTGATCTGCATCATACTGTGTGTTAGGAGGCTGGAAGTTCAGTAAACCAGTTGATGTCTTTCAGTTAATATGGAGTTCAGACTCTTTTACCTAAGGCAAATCTCTTTACAAAAATGCTTGGCTAAATAAACAGCCTAGAGAGACACTGAGACTCTGTGTCAAACATTAATTGGAGAGTGACAGTGAGTGAGTGTAATTCCCACCCAACAGTCGGCTGTGAGTATGACTACTCATATAATAACAATACTATAAAAAAATATTTTGCACCTTTAAAATTATTCATAGTGTGTATATAACATTTAGTTTTTTCTCCTGATAAGAAGAATCAAAGTGTACAGTAGTTATAGACTCACTGATTATTGCCATGGTTTTGACCAGAGTAACCATATACAATTTTTCACTATTTGGTTTTTATTACATAGGCAGAGTCTACATCAAAGATATCAGAATAAAAAATCTAACTGGCATAAAATTCATATGAGATGCGTTTTGCTACAGTAGCTCTGTTAAATAAAATCTTGATGCTGACACAAGTATTATCGAGCAGTTATGCTTTATATTTTCGTTCTATAGGTTGTACAGGAGGAAGATGAGGATGAGGAAACAGGTTTGGACAATGAATTAACAGATGTGAGAAGAGATAAGCATGGACGGCATCAGCAAGACCAGGAGTTGTTGCGATTAGAGAGACTCAACCATCAGCATGCTTTACAGGCCCTGGAGAAACATGCAAGTGAAGAACTGCAGGCGGAACGACAGCACCTTCACACCCAGTACAAATTACAGTTGGGTAAGCACGACAAGATAGTTACTATCATTATCTAGTTCAAAAGATTCATTTTATTTTTAGAATTTGGATTTCCTAGACTAAAAAAGTGTATCGATGTTAAAAGTACTCACATACTATTGTTGCAAAGAAAACAGAGTGACAAAATTTCCTTAAGTACTGAATTTTATTCACACATTCTTTTAGCTTCCTTCCATTTTTCTATCCCAATGGTAATATGGTCAGATGGTCGGTCAAGGATTCTTTATCCCACACCATAGATTCCAGCTCCTCCTAAACCAATGGACCTCTACAATCTCAACTTTTACCTCCAAGACTATCCCAAATTTGTCCCCACAAAACTTAAGCACTCCATCTTTTTTCACTCTTGTACATAATTAAGATTTAGTTAGGGTGTCAATAATTTTTGTGACATTGACAGGAGTCTTTGGAAGGCTGACCATACAGTACATTACTGGAAAGATTTTGCATTAGGAATCTAATAATATTTTGTTTCTCCTGAAGGGTATCAATAATTTGAGAGCTGACATTGCATTCCATGTCCAACTTTTTTTTTTGTATATTTTGGGAGTGTTGACCTCCATCTCTCTCGCTCTTTCTCTCTCTGTAGAAAAACAGAAAGCAGAGTTAACACAACAGCACACTGAATGGGTCAGACAGGTCACACAGAGGCATATGCAGCAGATTGAAGACCTGCAGAATGAACTCCAGATACATACTGAGATGATGGCTTTACAACAGGTACATCTGCTAATCCTAGCATTACTACAGCTGAGTACAAAAGCACATCCTACTTGTACAGTACAGTTGTGGCCAAAGGTTTTGAGAATTACATAAATATTGGAAATTGGAAAAGTTGCTGCTTAAGTTTTTATAATAGCAATTTGCATATACTCCAGAATGTTCTGAAGAGTGATCAGATGAATTGCATCGTCCTTCTTTGCCATGAAAAGTAACTTAATCCCGAAAAAAACTTTCCACTGCATTTCATTGCTGTCATTAAAGGACCTGCTGAGATCATTTCACTAATCGTCTTGTTAACTCAGGTGAGAATGTTGACGAGCACAAGGCTGGAGATCATTATGTCAGGCTGATTGGGTTAGAATGGCAGACTTGACATGTTAAAAGGAGGGTGATGCTTGAAATCATTGTTCTTTCATTGTTAACATGGTGACCTGCAAAGAAACATGTGCAGCCATCATTGCGTTGCATAAAAGTGGCTTCACAGGTGAGGATATTGTGGCTACTAAGATTGAACCTAAATCAACAATTTATAGGATCAATAAGAACTTAAAGGAAAGAGGTTCAATTCTTGTTAAGAGGCTTCAGGGCGTCCAAGAAAGTCCAGCAAGCGCCAGGATCGTCTCCTAAAGAGGATTCAGCTGCGGGATCGGAGGGCCACCAGTGCAGAGCTGCTCAGGAATGGCAGCAAGCAGGTGTGAGCACATCTGAACGCACAGTGAGGCGAAGACTTTTGGAAGATGGCCTGGTGTCAAGAAGGGCAGCAAAGAAGCCACTTCTCTCCAAAAAAAACATCAGGTTTATTGATCTTCTGCAAAAAGTATGGCGAATGGACTGCTGAGGACTGGGGCAAAGTCATATTCTCGGATGAAGCCTCTTTCCGATTGTTTGGGGCATCTGGAAAAAGGCTTGTCGGGAGAAGAAAAGGTGACGCTACCATCAGTCCTGTATCATGCCAACAGTAAAGCGTCCTGAGACCATTCATGTGTGGGGTTGCTTCTCATCCAAGGGAGTGGGCTCACTCACAATTTTGCCCAAAAACACAGCCATGAATAAAGAATGGTACCAAAACACCCTCCAACAGCAACTTCTTCCAACAATCCAACAGTTTGGTGAAGAACAATGTATTTTCCAGCATGATGGAGCACCGTGCCATAAGGCAAAAGTGATAACTAAGTAGATCGCGGACCAAAATGTTGAAATTTTGGATCCATGGTCTGGAAACTCCCCAGATCTTATTCCCATTGAGAACTTGTGGTCCATCCTCAAGAGGTGGGAGGACAAACAAAAACCCACTAATTCTGATAAACTCCAAGAAGTGATTATGAAAGAATGAGTTGCTATCAGTCAGGATTTGGCCCAGAAGTTGATTGAGAGCAGCCCAGTCGAATTGCAGAGGTCCTGAAAAAGAAGCGCCAACACTGCAAATACTGACTCTTTGCATAAATTTCATGTAATTGTCGATAAAAGCCTTTGAAACGTATAAAGTGCTTGTAATTATATTTCAGTACATCACAGAAAC
>JAAGKR010008996.1:15000-28480 GCA_011419295.1 Clarias macrocephalus | reverse complement strand
GTTCTAGAGACGTGTCTGCTGCTAGAACTCTGTGTGCCATTGACCTGCTCTCTGATCTGAGCTGCTGTTAACCTGCGATTTCTGAGGCTGGTGACTCGGATGAACTTATCCTCCGCAGCAGAGGCGACTCTCGGTCTTCCTTTCCTGGGCCGGTTCGCATGTGAGCCAGTTTCTTTGTAGCGCTTGATGGTTTTTGTGACTGCACTTGGGGACACTTTCAAAGTTTTCCCAATTTTTTCGGACTGACTGACCTTCATTTCTTAAAGTAATGATGCCGCTCGTTTTTCTTCACTTAGCTGCTTTTTTCTTGCCATAATACAAATTCAAACTCTTTGAATGAGAAGGGGTGTCCAAACTTTTGGTCTGTACTGTACAATGAAGTGGAGTTTATACACTTACTCCACTCCTGACTTGACATTTACACCACTAACAACAACAACTTGGCTGTGAATGAAAAACGCGCGCATGAAGGACGACTTCACGTGACCGGTACGGATCTGTACAGCGTTATAAAGGGAGCTTTAAGTCCATCACACTGGCCTCAGTCTCCCCAATGAAAGGAAATCCCCCACCCAAGACCCCAGCACTCTCACTCAGACACTCTTATACACACACACACACACACACTCGACCTTGAGTGCACAGTTCAAAGAGCACAAACACAAGAATACAGAGCAGAGGATCAAAGACAAAGGCTAAACAAGACACAGATCTAGCCATAACAGCCTCAGAACAAAGTGTCAACCTGTGCTTTATTTAAAATAAAATAAAAAACCCTCTCTGTCTCTGTCTGTCTGTCTTGACCTGTAGGATTGATTTCTGTTCCAAATTACTGTTATCTTGTTTCGATGCAAAAACTATGACATTTATAATATAAAACGTCTATAAAAGCTCCTGCTTTATTAAACTCGGCTTGTCTGAGGACGCATACGTCGAACCATTCTGTCAAATGGAAAGCGTTCATTCATTTGGTTTAAGCGTGATATGATTCGTTTTGATTAGTTTTCATTTTTTAGCACTTCATCTCGGAGGGTTTTCCCCTGTTTTTTTTTCAGCGCGGCGTGTTATTATTAGACGCCAGAAATCTTTTCTTTTTTTTTTTTTTTTGCAAGAGACATAAATTGAAATGTATTCCCACACTGCACTCCCCCTCTTCCCGGCAGACACGAGCTAAACTAGGACGCCGTATTGTGTTGAACAGTTTTGTGCTTCGGACGCATCTTTAATGCATCGGTTTCCTAAAAGCATCTGAAAATAGAGACTGTTGCCCCAAAACAGCAGGAACACATGTGATCGTGTATCGCACTGCTCACGCTACACCACATTTTATTAGCTCATACTTTTGGTAAGCATGCAGGGCTCGCATACACACACACACACACACACACACACACACACACACACACTCCATATACAGAAACATACATTTTCAAAGTATTTCATCAGACTTTTTTTTGACATGAGCAAAATGGTTGTGTAAGTATTTTCTCCAGCTTTGAAGCTGAACCCTCCTGGCGGATGAATCCCGCCTTCTGCCTCATGATTGGTTACAGGAACTCGGTCTCATATGTGATTGGTTAGATGCTTTACTGCGTGTGGAATGCGAGCGAATCGGAGCTCGTTGCTCAGCCGGAGACCCGGTGGATGAAAGTCTGATGGTGCGATGGAGTTGTTCGGGAATGGAAGCCAAATGTCAAGATTCAAGAATCGAGATTCAAGAGAATTTAAGAATGTGGAATCTTTGTGACTTTAAGGCTCAGGAATGGGAGACAAAATTTCATCTTCTATACCGGGTCGCGGGAAGCCTGTAGCATATCCGAGGAAACACCGGGCACAAGGCGGGTTTAACACCAGAGACAGGGTGCCAATCCATCGCAGGGCGCACACACACACACACACACACACACACACACACACACACACACACACACGCCAAACACTCATTTACATACTACGGGCAATTTGATAAGACCAGTTAGCCTAATCTTCAGGTCTTTGGACAGTGGGAGGAAACCGGAGTACCCGGAGGAAACCCACAAAGTCACGCAAACCCCATGGTGGGAATCGAACCCTCGACCTAACCGTGCTAACTGCTATGCCATCGTGCTGCCACGTTACAAATATATTTATTTAGAAGAAAACACGGCGAATATTTACCCACTGAATTGATTATGAAAAGGTTTACGTTCTGATAAACCACTGATCGTTCTGAAACGTTCTGATCGGGTCAGACTGGTCTTACTCCCGTTATTAATTATTATTATTATTATTAATCTGATTATTATGGTCGATGTAAACCCACCTACAGCTGAGACAAGATTACTGCACATCAGCGATCTTTGTTCGTTTAAACAAGTCATGGAATCAGCCAAAAAACGAAATCTTTCTCACATCCGGATTAAACGAAAGATGAGCGAAACCGATGAATCATTTTCTCAATCGACGAGGTTGACTAGTCAGTTTTCAGAACTGGTGTTTGAGTAAAAAGCATGCTGTTCTCCACCACCTTTGCTTCTTTCCACTTCTATCTCGCTTTTCTGTGAGCAATCGTTTTTTTCCCTCCTTTTCTAATAACCCCGCGTTATGGTTTCTGTGTAACGGCGGCTTGTAGCGAGCTTAATTACGCCCGGACGATACGCGCTTCCTTCTCGTTTGATGAGTCAACGAGTCACGCTGATTTTGTATATATTCAGTACTTCTGCATGTCCTTAATCTGCACACAAGTGCGCTAAATTTGGAAACGCCGCAAGCCTCCGAGCCGAAATATCCCTGAAATGCCTGTCAGTCGAAAAACAAACCACTCACAATTATTTACACAAGGACTAACCGATAGTTTCCTGTTTATAGTAAATGATGCTGTTGGTTCTCAGCTGAGGACAGTAAAGTAGAGAGAGAGAGAGAGGGGGGGGGAGAGGGGGAGGGAGGGAGGCTATAGGATCACGCCGTTATATAAACGTGGCGTTTTCTGGGAGAGCGAAGGAGTCGGGTCAGGAAAAGGAGTCGCACTATTTCCTCTCCAAGTTTCCTTTCTCAAGCGACGCTCTCAGGGAGAATGTCATCCCTATAGTGCTCTCGTTCCTCTTCCCTTCCCCCTGGGCTGCCTCCCCTCCTCCACTTACATAAAAGCTCTATTTAAGTTAAAAGAGAGAGGGAGAGAGAGAGAGAGAGAGGGAGAGAGAGAGGACATACCACCACTATTGGCACCCTGCCTCCATGACCTAGTTTCCTACTTACATTCAGAGAGACTGAACAAATGAGAGAGGGGGCGAGAGACAGTCAGATTGGGGGGGGGGGGGGGGGTAAAGAGAGAATTAAAGAGAAAAAAAAAGATGAAACAGACATGGACAGATAAAGAGATAGAGACAGAGGCAAAGAATTGGATAGAAAAAGAGACAAGGATGAAGACAGAAAGAAAGAAAGAGAGAGATCGAGAGAGTAATACAAGAATGAATGAGAATGAGATGATGCATAGACAGAAAGAGACAGAGACAGGCAGAGGAAGAAAAGAAAAAGAAAGAACAAATGAGTACATACGATCAAGAGAAAAAAGAGGAAAGAGAATGAAAGAGAACAAGATGATGCATAGACAGATAAAGAGACAGACAGAAAAAAGAGAGATCAAGAGGAAGAAAGAAAGGTAAAGTGAGACAGAAAAGTAAACAAACAGAATTCAAAGATCAATAGAGATGAAGAAAGACAAAAAGGGATTGAGGAGGTAATACAAGAGAATGAAAGAGAACGAGATGATGCATAGACAGAAAGAGACATAGAAAGTGTAGTAAAATAGAAAGAAAGAAACAGATTATAAAGTCAGATTGATGTTATTTATAATGTAATTAGTGTTTTATAATTGCTTTGGAAACAATGTCATATTTTTTGTTAACATTCAGACAATAAAGCTCTTCTGAACTGAACTGAGAGAAAGAAAGAGTATAGAGAAAAAGTGCATAGACATATAAAGAGACAAAGATAAAGACAGACAGACAGACAGAAAGAAATACATAGAGATAAAGAGAAAAAAGACAATAAAGAAATATAGAAACCAATAAAGAGATGAAAAAAGTAAGAAAGAAAGGAAACACAGAGATCGAGGGAGTAATAAGAAAATGAAAGAGAAAGAAAGAGAACAAGAAAATGCATTGACAGAGAAAGAGACAGAGAAAGAAAGAAAGAAAGTACAGCGATCTAGAGAGAGAATAAAAGAGAAAGAGTGAGAGAGAAGATGCATAGACAGAGATGAAAGAAAGAGAGAAGGTCAGAGACAAATACAAAGAGACAGAGCAAGAGAAAAAAAAAGAGCAAGAATGAGAGAAAAAGTACATAGTGAAAGAGTGAGAGAGAGGGGTAAAGAGAATGAAAGAGAACAGAGAGAGGAAGAATAGAGAAAGATAAAAACAGAAATTAAACAGACAGAAATAAATGAAATAGGAGACAGAAAAATAAATCTGGTTCAACAGCGACAGACAGACAGAACACAGACAGACAGACACAGACACACAGACAGACAAGACACACAGACGGGCAGACACACAGACGGGCAGACACACAGACGGGCAGACACACAGACGGGCAGACACACAGACGGGCAGACACACAGACGGGCAGACACACAGACGGGCAGACACACAGACGGGCAGACACACAGACAGTCCTAACTCTAGTCTGATGCGCTGAATCTAATCGAACATCACTGTGTTTAGAGTCAGAATGTGTGGCAACGTCACACTGATTATTTCTGTAGTTTCTGCTCCTGTGCAGGAACACTGTATGAGAACGGTTACATCTCTCTCAGACACACACACACACACACACACACACACACACAGTTTAAGAGGAACCCTATTCACACATGCACTTCTACTGATCAAACGCTTGGCAGTCTTCCAGAACAGGGTCACGTGTCAACGCCCTGGAAACGCTGATCACAGCTACACCTCCGACGCGTCTCGCCCGCTCAACGTCTCCTCACTCACATCATACACTCTATATGAACACGCCGAAGCGGCGGTGTGATGACCTGCTCCGAGCTTTACTGTGGAAGTAGCGCGCACTGATATCACACTGAATGTACACTGAGCTTTGTAAAAACATTGACGTTTCTAGCGACAATTAATTGTTGAGAATCCGAACAACGCAACAAATAGCGCGACAAATAGCGCACCACGTAGGGTACAAGACTAACTTTCCTCTCTGTAATGTAACCTCTTGCTGTGAGATCTTTTATAATATTAGCTTAGGAACCTGCGATGTTTCCCGCCCACCGAGTTGCTAAACCAATTGCAGAACATCAGTAACCTAATAGTTAAAATCTAATAAAGTACATCCCTTTAATTCCTACCACTGGCTTCACATTTAATACACATTACATCTCTGTAAATAAAAATAATAATACAGAAGAAAACAGAAATCACATATGAATTGTGTTTCTGTTACAGGCTAGCTCATATGCTGGTACATAAAAACATGGTAAACATGGTAAAGCCACAACACACACACACACACACACATCGAGTTTGGTGAGGTCATATAACTCGAACAAAAACGAAGGTTTATATGTTACGCACAGGGATGCACTTCTTACTTTACATTATACTTTACACTTAATTTTAAACTAAAAAAATTTACATTTTACAAAGTTTAATTGACACTTTCTTTCGGATTGTACTTTACTCTCAATAACATTTCTTTACATTTTATTTTTCATTATACATTTATGATTTTTTTCTATATTGTAGTTTATAGCTGACTTTACAAGATATTTTCTGTTGTGATTTACACTATAGTTTACATTCTAGTTTAGAAAAGTTTTACTTTACGCAAATTAGATTTCTCATTATACATCTTGTTTCACACATTACTTTGCATTTTTTCGTTTTTTATATATATTTTTTACTTTACATCTTATTTTATATTTTCTTTTCGGACTGTACTTTAGAATAGTTTTATTTTACACAAATTTTTATTTCACATTATACAACAAATTTTACACAATGTTTTTCTTTCTTTTTTTTTTACCTTATATCTTATTTTACACTTTCTTTCAGGTTGTACTTACACATTTTACTTTACGTCTTATTTTATTTTTATTTTGCATTATGCTATACATTTATGATTTTTTTTTTTCATAAGTTTTAGGTCACAGCTGACTTTACAAGATACTTTCTGTTGTGATTTACACTATAGTTTACATTTAACTTTAGAACCTTAGACAAATTCAATTTCACTTTATAAATCTTATTTTAAACATTACATTTTAGTAGTTTTTTCCTTTTTTTCTCTCTCCATACCTCCATCTTTTTGCAGCAACCTGTAGAAACAGTGACTCATGTCAGACATGCCAATATTGATTTATTCTTTGTATTTGTAATATTAATAAAGTTAATAAGTTTTCTTTTTTTTTTTATCCTTTCGTAGAACTGCACCTCAACACAGGAGAAGTTTTGAATTTGTCCAAGGGAGCTCAGATGGGCAACGATTTAATTTCAGGAACTTTAAAAATGCCTGAGATGTTTCTCTATATATTTATATCTATATATTATAGAAGTTTCTATGTTTTCTAAAATACCACGATCGTGTTTGTTCAGGATCAGAAATATGTACAGGAATGTGATCCGTTAAGTAAAACTAAAATTAGCACACTAACAAGCAACTGGGCTCGTTCTGAAAAATCAGAAAATTTTAACTGGAAAACTAACATCAAAACAAACTTCTAAAGATACTACAATATTTCACTCTTTATAACAGCATAACATTTCTATGTAGTTTAGTTTTTAAAATAAAAAGAAGATGTGAAGTTATTGTAAGGAATATTGTGACAGATAACAGGCAAGGTATATTTCTGCATTCAAGTGTTTATTAGTGTTTGAACTGGTCGGGGTTGGTTGGGTTTCACTGGGATAAAGGTAATAGCTCAGCCTTTAAACTGTTTGAATTGAGTCTGTCAACCAGGAGACAGCTGCAGGATGTGGTCAGGGGGCCCCGAGTTCCCCGAGCGCGAGTGGAGCTGGGGGTAGGGAACATGTCAGGAACCATGAAAACTTCACAGCGCGAGAAGACGCAGTAAGCCTGCGAGCTGAGAAAGAAGCAAGACGAGGCTCGCTAGCTAGCTAGGACGACGCTGCAAATGAAGCTCGATAATATCGCTCCGTCTTCTGGTGCGTTACAAAGCACGACGTTCCAGCTTACGGATGAATAATAATAATGTGCGTACGATTTCATGCTCGTGTTATGTCTGCACCGAAATTCACAAACAACCAATTTATCCGTCGGCACAAAGGCGACTTTGACTCCGCGAGTCGGTCCAAACCACAATGACATCATCACCACGACAACACCATAGTTCCATATGAAATACAGGCACAAAAGTCGAATAATAATTATGCCCCTTTCGCCAGACGTTCCTAAGCGTATGTGCTGTGAAATACTGACACATCATTTGAAACTGGTATGAAAGTTATATAAAACATTTCCATATTCACTTTTGGCTTAGGTGACTTCTAATATTATTACATATATGCTTTGACTCACATACTAATGCTATGTTCAATGTAAAGGACATGTATATATGGATGATGATATTTTAATAATTTATAATATTGTGTGTTGCATATAAGGTTTAACCACACACAATCATATGCTTCTTATATTAACATGGTAACATATGACATAACTCATATTTTATGAATACGTTTTACTTCAATTGAAATTCAGGTGATTATTCCTTCTTTTTTTTTTTTTTTAAGTTAAAAAATTTTTACTTTTAAATTTTTCCTATAGCAGCACATACCCAAGCATGTTATTCTTTAAAAGGCTTGTAGAACAGTACAGTTGTCTTATCAGCTACGATTACCATGTAATTTTAAATAATGCTTGACAAACGATGTGGCAATTTGTTGTCTCAATTTTGCAAAGTCAAAAACAAGTCTAAAAGTAGAGCTTCATGATTTTAAACACCTTGCGAAATGGAATAAATTTATGCAAAATTAATAATAATTAATAAATAGAGAATAGAAAAGTAACAGCAGCTAAACAAACATAATCTAAATCCTAAAATTTTTGAGAAGACATAGCCACATGGATCCCAAAGATCACAGCATATTTGTCAGAACTTCACTGGTATCTGATTGCTTTTATATACAAAAATATGATTATACTTTTGGAAATTGGTAATATTGATAATATTTTGGGTGGCTGGAACGGATTATCTGCATTTACATTATTTCCTATGGGGAAATGTGTTTTGCAATACGAAATTTCACCTTAAGAACTCGCCTCCGGAAAGGATTAACTTCGCATGCCGAGAGTCCACTGTTATTTTTCCAAGAACACTTTGAATACAAGTGCATAAGCTAATCGCTCTACACTGCTACCACATCCTGATAAAGTCATTAGGATTACTGTTATGCTGAATTTTGCAGTTGCAATCAAGTTTCCAGTTTCTTGGACATACCTGTATAAGCAAGCGCTAATCGCTTAATCCACATTAGTTCCAAACGGCTCAGCATCCCAGCAAGGTGAGTTAGTTTTACATTTAGTGTCATCGATATACGTAGCTGTTATCTGAACTTGTGGCTGTGTGGCGAGATTTCATTAAATGAACGTTTGACAGCATTATTTCCGCCTTGTGCACTAAATACTTCTCCAAGTATGGTTGGTCCGTCTTTGGGAGCACTTCTAAACTGACGATAATGATGTTCCCTGAAGACAAGTCTACCTCTGATTCCCTGATTAGATCCCTAGTGCCTTGTAAAGGCTCTTTTGCTCTTACTTCACTGGTGTCTGGAACCGGTAGTAGTTTGAACAGGACTTCGACTTTATGGACCTCTTGAGACTCGAATGTCCACATATAAGGAGATGATATTTTCTCCAAAGTAAACTGTCTAAAGACCGTTAGATCAAAATTTTTGGACAAACTTCATCCAGTTTGAAGACACTGATTAATTTCATCCTGATCAGGTGCTAACAAACAGAAACAATGAATTTACAATTGTACACAACAGTAGAACCCGGGTCTCAGGAGCTTAATGTTTCCAGTGTCACTGTCTTTTTTTTAATTTTTTATTATTAATTGAATTAAATGTTAAATACAACAGGCGGCACGGTTGTGTAGTGTTTAGCACTGTAGCTAACTCCAGGTTCCAGGTTCGATTCCGACCTCGAGTCTGTGTGCATGGAGTTTGCATGTTTTCCATGCGATTAGTGGGTTTCCTCCGGGTACTCCGGTTTCCTCCCACTGTCCAAAGACATCCAGATTCGGCAGATTGTCCGTGTTGTGTGAATGAGTGTTTCGGGGGTGTACCCCACCTCGTGCCCTAAGGCTAATATTAGTCAACACAGTGCACCTAAAGTTTCTCAGGTTTTTTTTTCTTCGATTCATGCCGTATGGACCTGTGATGCTGTCATAACAATGTCACTTGTGGACACTGATGTCACTGATAACGATGAAAAATGCGCCTTAAATAGCGGGCTTTCCCTGCACTAATCCCACCTTTCTGCAAGTGCTGCTCAGCTCGTGACATGTGGCTCTCATTTAGGTCCGAAAAACTAGGCGCAGCAGCCAAACTCGAGAGCAGCCACGAAGGAGGAAGCCCACGCTGCGGCTCGGCTCAACTCCTCGTGCTGTTTTTTTTTTCCTCTATAGATCATAGGCGCGAAACTATCCCCAGATCAGACATCAATGGGAAGCTTAAATCTATGTTTCTGCACACATAGCTATCACATGAGCGCCGGGAACGAAGCTGGGTGGACTTTGTGTGTGTTGGGGGGGTTGTGGGGGGTGCAGTATCATGCCTCTGAAACAGCAGTCCTCATTGAGCTCTGGCAGCACAGGAAGAGGTCAATCGCTCACAGAGCCACTCTAGGGTTCAGAAGGTTCATTCGAGGGGAATTCGAGTCCTCGGCCCCTCCTCCACTTGTCTAACGCTGATGTACACAAAGAAATAAATAAAGACTGCTCTGTGTTCCCTTGGGAGGTGTTTGTGCGGGGCGATAGTGTAAAACTTCCACCTGCACGACTTCTGTTTCAGGTGTTGTCTAGGACACGGCTCAGCGGCAACTCTTCGATTCGACTCCTTTCCATTATCATAGCATTATCGCACGTGGTTCTCAAGAGCAATCTCAAGAGTTCGTTGAAGACTTCTGCTCAGATTTTCTTCTCCAACAAAACTTCCAGAAGATGTGAATTCTCCAACTGAAACAAAAGACTTACTTAACCGCCGCTCAGCCTTGCTTAACTGCTGTAACACATGTGGCCAGAGTTGGACCAGACAGCCCAGATGTTGTTTTTAATGCATACTCGGAGAGAAAGGAGGGAGAAAGGGTGGGTCATGCTTTGGAATGGCAACTCCTTTGTTCTTTCTTCAGTCTTGGAACCTGCCTGAAAACTACTGTACCCATAAAGCAGGGTGTGAGCTGAGGAAGGTATATATGAAACGTGGGGGTAGTTTTGTAGACTAAACAAACAAAAAGAAAGGCTTGGATGAATTCACAATGGGCAAGAAACCACAAGGTAACTACTGTCGGGTATTTCCTGTACACTGGAGCAGGCGTATACATGGAGATGACCTCTACACATATCACAAAGGCTGTAATCGGTCTGTGATTGAACTGCACGAAAATACTTCGTAATTACGAGGGGAATTTACTTCCTGGTTCTCACTTCTAATAGGCGTGCAAGGATCAAGTGCAGGCATGCATGCCTGATTACTAAATGCGCAACTCTGTATAGTGTTGCTGCAATCCAATTATGCATCACTGGGTTGCAAAAACCCATTCCAGTGGCTCGTCAAGGGTAATAAACTATACGACACTCATCACCCCATTAGTTTCAACCTCAAGGACAGTTGTGTCCTCTTGTCATTCAGAGCGACAATGCTGGCCAATCAAGGAGATACCAACTGCCTAACGTACTGTAGCTCCTCCTTGTACCAACAGAACTGCTCTGACCTGTCAAGCCATGAACTATCAGAACCTCTGTAGGTGTGCTATCATATCTGGGACCAGCAGATCCCTTTAGGTCCTGCAAGTTGCAAGGTGGGGCTTCCATTGATCGGACTTGTTTTGATCGCACATATCAAAGAAAGATATACAATCTGACTGAAATCTGGGGGATCTGGGAAGTGCATTTGGTCTGAGACCATGTTTTGGGAGGTAGTAACATCTTAAAGTAGCATTTGCATGAATGTTTTCCCAGCAGAACATTGTCCAGAGCATCACACTGCCGTCCACATGATATAGAAGGAAATGTACTTCACCAGACCAGCGTACCCTTCTTCCATTGCTTCATGGTCCAGTTCTGTTCTGATGAACAGCGGCCCTCCAAGAACCTCAAACTAAACTTCATCAAGTTTCGATTTTGGCATTTAGCTTGTCTGAATGGAGCCTCCACGTTAATGTGGTTGTTTAGGCAGAAGAATCAAGGACCCAGCCAGCGTCTGAGCGATGTAGTGCTCCAAATGACCTCTGGCGCGGTGAGAAAGCGATTCGATTCTGAATCGACTCGGCCTTCAGAAGTGAATCAGACAGAGCGAGTGTTTTGATTTGTTTTATTTAGCTTTTATCTATCTAGAACTTTTATCATATTCTGTTTAGTGGTTTATCTACGATCGGTGTTCCAGTCTAACCCGGGACTTGATGACGAAGGGGTAAAACGGGCGATTTTGCCTTTGTATGTGTACTGTACACGCAATCATTCACCAGCACAACACCGCTTGCGCATTACAGGAACTCGGCTCGGAGTTATTGCCACGTCCCCCGTACAGTCTTGACCTCACTTCAAGCCATTTCATTATGTTTGGATCATTGTGGGGGTTCCTGGGAGGCCTGCATTCCAGATGTGAATCAGGCAGTGCACTAGAAAGCTTTTTACCTTAACGGGGAAGGTTTCACTTTTACGTTTATTATTCTGCACAATCAAAGATCTCAGTTTGACTTGAACACCACTTTTATTACCGTATTGCTGCCTAATGAATATAAATGGTTAGGATAAACAATTTCCAATTTTTTTTGTTGTTTTTGTTTGTTCTCAAGCCAAAATTAGGTTAAGCGTTAAAACAAACCGAACCACACATCAAATAAACCAAAAGAACTGATCTGCATTTGATTCACTTTCAATAGGTGTGAAAGCCTACTTCGTTTCTAAACACTTACATCGGCTACGTAGAAACATCCTTTAGTTTCCGTGAACAGCTTTTTTATTTTATTATTATTATTATAAAAAATGTAAAAATCATTCCACAGGAAACGCGCCTGTGGGCGAAAGTCGCCCATGACTAAAATTAAAATGGAGTACTAATCAAGACGCATAACTAACGCCTGTTCTGTGCTTTGAGAGCGTGTCCGTCCTTATCTGCCTCGCTTCAGCCGTATCTTCAGCTTCGAGTGATCAGACTTCACGTGGAGATCCGTATCGTGAGGCCCGCTGAAACGATCCGGAAGGCCTGATCTCTGGATGACCGTGGCCATCGCAGGCGCCGCAGCGGAAAATCGGGAAGGGGGCCGGCTCGCATGGGCTTCAGGCTGACGTGACAATCAGGGTGTTCTAACGAGATGATTTTATGGTTCACCTCACCCCCTCTTCCCCTCACACACATACACACGTAGGTTGTGTTGACGCTCGGGGCGTCTGGGTGCCATATTGGGCGCAGCTTTTGCGCTCATTACGTCTCGCCGTATCTCGCGGCAGACGCGCGTATGCATACGGACAACTGCTGCATCGCTGCAGTGACGGTCGAGAGCGCGGAAAGAAAAGAAGAGCAGCGTCAGGGGAAAAGATGGATGGATGCGGTTAAGTCATGATGGTGTGCGTGTGTGTGTGTGTGGAACCACGAGGCGTCAATGTTGGCCGAGTGATCCGTCTCTCTGACGGGCTTTATGGCCTCATCCTAAACATTACGCACTTATAACACCAGGTGAAACGAACCGAAAGAGAAAGACACAGAGGAACGTCACACCTTTTAAATAATCCCTTTAAAAATGTTTCCTGACTTGTTTTTCTGTAATAAACGCTGACACGCGGCTGCCTCGAACGCCGCAGTGGCCTTCTACATAAACTTTGCTGAGCCAAAATGGCAGCTGTCTATTATTACACGCCGAAGATAAACTGTGTGACGCTTTTTTTTCCCTTTTTTTCCTCCCCCCTTCTCTCTCTCTCTCTGCGAGTGTGTTATGTGTAGAAGAGCCTTGCCCTGCCCTGGCCAGAACAGTAGTCTGGAATACTGAGGGCTTCTTCTTTCAGCAGGCTCGAGAGCCACCAATCGTATCGCTCTGGCCTCGGGCTGCCGGAGGCCCGGCCAATCGGAGGAGCCCGGCGCGGTCACCTGACTCAGCACGGGCCTGTCTGTCAAGCCGGTCGTATAAAGCTCAGCAGGCTCAGACAAGGCTGTGAATGTGTGCGTTTGTCTGTGTGTGTGTGCGTGCACAAGTGTGCGTGCGCGTGAGACCGGCCGGGACTCTGTGTGCCTTCAGTTTGCTTTGTGACTGA